>PVKZ01003619.1:0-122583 GCA_004027375.1 Macroglossus sobrinus | reverse complement strand
GGAAAGAATTCTTTCATTAATAAAAGGATGGTCCATGAACCTTAAGATGGTCCATGAGCCACCTGAATGCAAGAAGAATGACATTCTATTTATGAAATTCATTTTTAAACAATTTCTTAGAAAGATGGGTCATGGGTTCAAATGTTAGTTGTATAGGGGAGAAAAAAATTTTACTCAACTCTCTTAGGGTCCCTGACTGGATATGAAAATTAAATTGACAGATTAACAGGAGAAAAGCATACAGATTTATTTAACATAAATTTTATGTGGCATGAGAGCCTCCATAAGGAAATTAAGACCCAAAGAAAAGTTAGACATGAATATTTCTATGCAAGGTTTGATGACGAGTGGACGGTCACGAGGAATATGATAAGTTAATGAGCATGAGTAAGGGTAGTAAACTGGGGGACAATTGAGATATTTCTCCCAGATCCCTTTGTCTTCCGAGATAAGGACATTTCTTTTCTCAGGATATATAGGGAAGGCACCTCTCCTGTGAGGGTTTTATAACCTGTTTCAAGGGAGAAGGGGGAGCAGAATCAGAGTAACTTTCCTATTTCTGCCATTTTCTCAAACTCCTTCAGCTTAAAATATTCAGCATGCCCAGGCGCCATGGTTTGGGATAGCTTGTTCTGAACTCCATCGGTTACATCAAACACATTTCCACCCAAATTGCCAAAACTTGGCCAAGATACATCTTTGCACTAGGAACTTAGCAGTGATTCAAGCAATGTTTGTGGGGTGAGTGGGGGGAGATGGATGGATGACTGAATGAATTAATGAATGAAGGAATAACTTAGGCTGCAGTATTTGTGTCTCCTTGGTTCCAGGCTTGGGGAAAGCCAGGAGGCTGAGGGGAATCTCACATAACTCCTTGGAATTTCTTAGCAAAGCTTGGGCAATCTAGGCACAGCTAGGGTAACAACCAGCCACCAAAGGTGAGTTACATCCTGAGGTCTTTTTGGGAAAGAGGTGTTTTGTCTCCACTAGGCAGGAGTAAAAGGAAGAGCTGAATTGAACTCCAGAGGAAAGCCTCTTGCTCTTGAACAGCTGACTTTGTTACAGGGCAGAGCTGGCCCAGCAGGAAGGGCTCTTTGATGTGTCAGTATGCCCTGATAAGAACTTCTAATTGCCCCACCCACAAGCTGGAATTCTCTAGGGAGTAGAGAGTCCCAGGACCTTACAGTGGGTTGTCTTTCTTGGTTCTCATCTCTTCAGTTGTCCTCTGCAGAATCAGGCCCCAATTGCAATGTAGGCCACTGCTTCTGAAGAGAAATGTAACATCTTTTAGGAGGTGAGAGAAGGAGGAAACGGAAAAACCTGGAGAAATAAGGGGATCAAAACCCTCTGGTCGTCATTAGGGAAGGCAAAGATTTCTTTTGGATTGAGGTTTGTCAAGATGTGGAAGGGAACTAACTTGCTCTGACATCTTTGTGAGTGCGCCAACTTTAACCTCCCGAAGTTCCTTCAACCCTTCTGTGATGAGGTCTCCTGACCCTGTGTCACTCAGGGTGGAGGAATGTGTCAGGCTTCTTGACTGCATGGTGCTTTCATGTGTGTGTGTGTGTGTGTGTGTGTGTGTGTGTGTAAGTGTAAATAAAGAAACAAATATACCAATAAGCTATTGGCAGGTGATTAGGTAATAAAATAAGTGCTGAATACGTAATAGAATTTGGCAAGTTAGTAGAGTGAGAGAGTGTTACTTTAGATGAGTTCCAGAGGGCTTCTCTAAGCAAGACTCATTTAATCAGGGCTGAAGATGAAATGGAGCTGCTGGCCAAGGGAGACAGGAAGAGACCAGTCACCAAAGAAAAAGAGAGTAGCAAGTACCAAGGCCTTTGGCAGGACAGAGTTTGGCAAACTCGCTAACTGCAAGGGGCTGTGGGCTAGGACCACAGTGAGTAGACAAGAAAGGAGAGGGGGCTGGGAGCACTTATGCACAGCTTTTCAGGCCTTGGGGAAGAATTTGGAGTTTATTTCAAGTGACCAAGCCCTGGCATACTAACACTATGGCATTTGCAGTACCCAAATTGCAGTGCAAGTAAGCTTTATAATCTTTGGTTTTTCAAAGCTTAAACTACTGCTAAGTGTGTACCAACTTTGCTATTTTACAAACAAGCACCCTTTTGTGCCCCCCTTTACCACGTGGTTATTCAGTGTGGCCAACAGTGCAAGACAGGTACTTACACGTGTCAACATGCCCGGGGGAAAAAATTGAAAAGCCAGATCCAGTTAGGTGAGAGTGGCCTTCGAGCCTCGTGTGCTTTCTGTTCAGCTGTTAAGATTGTTATTAAACTTTATGGACCATAAACCCCATGGAAACAAGGAAAGTGAACATCCATGCTATTACAAGAGTGTCAAAACAGGAGCCATATTTCATGGCCTGAAAAGTCTGGAGCGCCTTCTGTGCGATTTTAGCCCCCAGCCTCCCTTTTGCCTCTGATGAGTGAAGCCCACTATTTGGTGCTGAGGTTTTCTGGAAATGACATTCCTCTTAGGTGAACATCCCCTTTTAGATAATCTAGACATAAGTTCTGTTTCCTCAGAGATGGGACCCTGACCGTTTGTCAGCCTCTGCTGACAAATATATTTCTTACCAGGAGCACATAGTTCATTCTCCAAATGAAAACATATGCAACCTATTTTAAATGAGGCATGTGGGTTGTTCCATGCCTCAGCTCAGTCCACATCTGAAGAGCCAGGTCGGCAAGAGTGTGAGAAGCTGCCAGACGCATCGAGGGCCAGTAGCTGTCTAGGAAATGATAAGTGCTGCTAAGCAAATTGTACATTGCATTCATATTTCCAAGGCATTCATTTGGCAAAATGAGATATCAAGCTCATTTTAATGTTATTTCTTTCTGAGCTTTCATCTTCCCTCCCAGGTATGTACAAGAATAAAATTCCACCTATATTTTGTATTAGGATCAAATTTGGTGAGTATAGTTACGTTTGATTTAATTGCCCAAGATATCCTGATATTATGAATTTATGTTATCTTTTTTGTTCATTGGTTGGTTCACTGGTTTTTAAATAGGTGTGGTAGTCCTTAGTTTTCTTTCAAATGTTCCTATTTTCTCCTTCCAAGATGACATTTCTTCACCCCTTTGAGGTCAGGCATAGATAGGTGATTGCTTTCATCAGGAAATGTGAACAGATGTGTCACCTTAAAGGGGAAGTTTAAAAGCCAGAGGATGGTGATTCAGTGCTTTTCCCTAACAACGTGATCATGGACTCACACGATGATGAGATATGTGCTCCATCACCCAGGGTCCCTGAGTGACTCGGATGTGAATGGAGCTCCCTGCCGACGTCCTCAGGACTTGGAGTAT
Organism: Macroglossus sobrinus; assembly: GCA_004027375.1. NCBI lineage: Eukaryota > Metazoa > Chordata > Mammalia > Chiroptera > Pteropodidae > Macroglossus > Macroglossus sobrinus. The sequence continues at coordinate 119,254 of PVKZ01003619.1, read as the reverse complement.
GAGCAAGAATTAAGCTATTGCTATGTTGAGTCTCTGAGATGTGGGAACAACTGCTTATTGCAGCATAGCTTCTTCCACTCTTACTGGAACAAGGTACATTTCAAGCTAGTACAGTATATTAAGGTCTTTTGTTTTTCAGAGCGACATTGAAGATTTTCACTCAAAAATGCTTTACCTACCACTACTGCCTTAATCATCTATGGGAGCATGTTCCCATATCACTGCATGGCTGACCTTTACAATAATTACATGTCTGTAAAACGTATCCTTATGCCGGTCTATTAGGCATGCATAGACAAGGAATCTTTTTTATTTCTTGATGCCCTCGAGCCATCTACCCCTGCCTATTGTGTAGACACAGAAGTGCCAGAGATGACAGTGAATGAAAGATAGAGAAGCAGGAAGAGATACAAAGAGAGAAATGGGCAACTCTTTTGGCAGTTTAAGAAAATATGAGCCTCTTGGAGCTTTTTTCCCCAACTGAATGTTGATGCACAACAGCATCAATTTTTCTGAAGGTCAGTGTGTATAAGAATCACCTGAATGGTACTTTAAATGCCATCAGGTAATCAGCCCCCACCTCCAGGGATTCTGATTTAGTAAACAAGTTAGGAACAAGCACCTCAGATTGTTCTGTGGACCTTACACAAGAAGATATTGAACACAGTAGTCAAGTGTGCTGGCTTTGAGAGCCAAAACGATTGAGATACTGAGTCTCATTACGGTCTTTATTAGTTATGTTTCCCAATGTCTCTGAGCCTCAGTTTCCGCATCTGTAAAGTAGAGATGACAGCGTTATGGATTACTGGCCCAGAGGCAGCACAAAATTTATGTTAGCTCTCCTAAAGAAACAAAGCCCCAAGTTGTTTTTAAGCTTTTTCTATTATTAACAATGGTGATAAAGGTGATATTAATTGAAGACTCACCATGGGCCAGACTCTATGCCACAAATTTTACATTGTTTTATCGAATCCTTACAGCAACACTATGAGGGGGTTACTGTCATTTTCTGTCTGTTGCAGATGACAAATCTGAGAGACTCGGGGAGCTAGCCCAGGATCACAGAGTTAGTAGATAGGGGATCGAAGGGTTTTCTTCTGTACCTTCTCCTAAAACCAATTCATGGAACCCCATCCATCCTGTTGCTGGTGATCAGGAAATGCTGGTGTCCCCTCTCTTCCTGTGGTGCCTTGTGGCAGACAAAACCAGCAAGATTATATCCCCAGTACTGTAATTTAGCCTGGCAGTCTGGGGTAAAACACCTTGTGGGATTTTATTTCTTATCATTTTATTTATGTCCCCTTTAATTTTCATTTTAGTTCCCTTCTGTAAAAGGCAGTCCCTTCAGCTCACATAAAACTTTATCGTCTTTACTTGTGATTAGGCAATGGTAAAATTGATTCTCTAAAACCAACTTCTAGTCAAGTTATATAATTCGCCAGTAAGGGCGTCTGGGACTATAAGAAGCACAAGGCTCTCCCTTAAGAGGTCAGACGTATTATTATTGGTTAGATGCTGTATCTTTAAAATGCTATCAGCTTGGAAAACACTATCCATTAGCAAGAGCTCAGAGCAATGAGAAACCTCAAAAGGTCGAATGGTCCATTCTGAGGGCTCCACAAAGAACTCGGCATCCCAGAAGGACAATTAGCCTCATAGCTCTGGGACTGTCTGAAAGCACAACAGGTCTGAATATCTTTTTTTCTTTAGTGAATTAACCCATTGAATTTTATTCCTAGCTTTCTCTTACCATATCCTACACCCCCAGTTACGTCCTGCCAAAATAGATTTTGATTTTGATCATGTGATTGCCATAGCTGAGGCAGTGTAAGGGTGTCTGGGACCCTAAACTGAGAGAAAGAGAACTTGCAACTACTCTCCTGACAGGTGTATTTATTGCTTCACACAGGCGGAGTCCCTGAGCACAACACTAAACCATTTCTCTCACTTCCTGGAACATAGCTAGGCTACGTTTCCCAGCCTATCAGTAGACGTGACGTTGTCCCTTTCTAGGTGTGACGCATTAACACCTGCCATGTACAATGCTCCATGAGAGAGAAATATGACATCAATCACCTTACCCTGCCAGTTTGGAAGGCACACTTTAAAGACAGTACGGCCACAAGATGTACAGAGCCAAGGCCCCTGAGTCACTGCATGGAGCAAAGCCACCCACTAATCAGCAGTACAAATTTTGGGCTTCATGTGAACAGTTAATCTTTTATCACATCACAGAACCAGTGTGACCATAACTAACATGTTCATACTGCTATTTTTGACAAGGAGTTGTAGCCAAAAGTTCACTGATATTGCTGGTCAATCTGAAAAGCATGCAAGATTGAGGCTTGCCAACCACATTGGAAAATGGGGCATGACTTCATCATTCTGCTGTATGTTATCTTTTCATAGGGGCCCTCCCTGGCCATACTGTACAAAGGAACCACTCACGTTCTCTCTTATATTTTACTTCTCCTCTGAGTACTTATTACTATCTTACATTATTCATTTATCTATCATCTATCTATCTATCTATTCATTTATTGCTTATTGTTTTTATCATTCTATAGACTACAAGCTACAAGGGAGCAGGGAACTCCTCTGTCTTATCTACTCTTAATGTCTTCGGCACTTAGAATAGAAAAAAAAAAAACTAAAATAGATGAGATAGAAATCTGTATTGTTCTCATACAAAAAAATATCCAGAACTATCTGGGCCTGTAAGATGGCTTCATGTTTATCAGGGATGTTTTTGTTGCTTTTCCATCCTTAGTTCTCTCCACTATAATTCAAAAAGGCGACCTGAGTGCCAGCCATTCTAAGCAAAAGGCAGGAGGAAGGGAAATAGATGAGAGGTGTGTCTTTTCCCTTTAAAAGAGACCTCCCTGAAGGTCCACACAGTGCTTCCCTCTGCAACTTAATCACAATAATGGAGGCCGAGAAATGGAATCCTCCCATTTGAAAGCAATGTACCACAAGTGGTCTCTGGCCTTAGCAGCTGGAGTGTGTAGGGGAGAGAAGGCGCATCGCTGATTTATCAGAGGTTGGCAGTTTGCAAGGCAGAGGGAGGGATGGCAGCAGAATTGAGAGGTGCTGGTGAGCAATCTGTTTCTTGGAAAACTCTGCTAACCAGACTAATTATGAAAGTGAGATCTGCATGGTGCTGGATGTCAGAGGCCAAATATGGCACAGCAAAAGCTTGAGAAATTGGGATGTATGGTTTCTGTTGTGGGGAAGATCAGACTGATGACAAATTCTGGTTTGCTGTCCTAAGGGGAGATGGCTGAAAAGTAAAGTTGAAGCTTTCTGGAACAGACCAGATCAGGGATCTACAGGCTAGGATATAAGGCAGGTCTACCAGATAATGAATGGTTATAATATAACAGAGAGAAGATTAAAACTTTATAAAACTTTTCACATAAATTCACAATGATATGAAAGAATGCACTAGGTGTCCTGATATTTATTACAATAGACAAGTTCAGTGGAGATTGAGTGGCAGCTAGGGTTCATGTTTCAATTAAAAAATTGCTCTCCAATCTTCTTCATGCCCCTCCCCATTTCTTTCATTATCTTACATCCAAAACCAGATCGTGATTCACTTGGCTTGTACAGATTGTGAAGGTTTACCATGCCAATCACTGAGCATAGAATTTGGTCACCTGGACGTTATCCTGGTGGTTGAACTCATAAGAACTAGATGCTGTGTATCTAAAGACCCCTTTTATGGGAGCCTGGGAGATTTTTCCAACTAAATGGCTTAATTGTTATTCTACAGGGCAATCATAAATGTACATTGATTTAATGTGGCTGATTGCCAGTGATGATTTTAATGATAGCCAATGAGTCCTACTCAGAATGTCCTGAGAAAATGCTACCCTGCAGATCTATGGACCAAATGTCATCAGGATACTAAGCATTTCAGATTTTAAGAAATAAATAATTACACTGTGATGCTGCTGGTTCCTATTAGCAAATAACAGGTGATGTATCATTCATGGGCTCACAAGACAAACTGTTCACCCACCATTTGGGGAGAGTGCTTGTTTATGCCTCTCCTTGACCCAAAAGATACTTTTTTCATTTCTTCACATGCTCACATCCCATTGTGTGCCTCGATCAAACATTTGCTTATTGTAATAATTTTGTAAGGGGACTTGGTATGGTTCACAATTGTATATAACTCTCAAATCTTCCACTTCCAATTTTTAATCTCTGTCACCCCAGCCTTATAACAAGAGGGGCACTCCGGGAAGAAAAACGAAGTAGTCTGAATTTTAATTTGCTGTTTCTTCACACACACTCAACACCCTAAGCTCAATCAATGCCCAGAAATGAAGGCCAATACATAATGATAACAGGGCCTCAGATTTCCCACCTATTGTTTCAGACTCTAATTAGGAAGAAGGAATCCGGGAGCATTGTCTTCTCCCAGCGTGCAGACACGATGTTATCACTGTGTTTACGGGGTGCTCAGATTCCCAGCACAGTGCGCTCCTGCGCGCATGACCGTCCCATCTTGATAAAACAATAATACCGTTAGCAGAATCCTAAACATGCTGCACGAGGAAGACCTTATGCTGACGGCAGGGAGGAAGCGACTTGTTAACAAACAAGTTTGCAGGCCGGGAAGTTTTAATCAGTTCCTTCTACCACAGGAGGTATGATGGATGGAGGCCCCATTTCAGAGGGGTTTCCTTTAGATAAAACAATAATACCATGCACTCAAGAACGTCGTTCGACAGCAGAAAGTTGTGATTAATCCCCCCAAAGTCAAACATGGGAAGACTGGCAAGACGAGATTATTTGCTGAGTATAATTAGCCACAGTTATCACTGAAAAGAATTTGGGGAAGGGGTGTGGGATTCTACTCTTAAGAAAAAAACTTTGTAAAGGAGAATTATGAGTAGGATAAACTTATAATTTACTGTTTAATCAACCTTAGAAAATTTTAAAGTGAAAGGAAGCACTGAAAATAATTATTCCAGGACAACAGGAATAAGTTAGGATTGTCCCAGACCAGCAGGGATGAATGATCACTCTGTCTGTTAATAAGGAGGCAAGCCCAGTCATAATATTCACTTTTGAAAAGCACCAAAATGGTTGTGTCTGGGATAGACTCTAAGCTAAATCTCAGATAAATTCTGGGAAAGTCTCTCTGATTGTAGCAACTCAGAGTCACGAAAATAGTTTCCCCTTTTCCACTGTGTGCTGTTGCCAGTGTTGCGCACTTTGTCCTGAAAGTGGAAGAAAACGTCACACAAACAGGCTAACTGACTGGGGAGTGCAGGTGTGACAGAGAGAGAAAATAGAGCTTGATCCAAGGGCGAAATGATCTAAATGATCAAGACCTAATTTCCCCCTTTTCATCCCTTGGTTTCATTTACTCAGCATTGACACCATTTTTTTAATTGAGGAAGTTCAAATTGTGGAATGATAATGATAGCCCTAAAATTTAGCAAGGAATACATATAGGTCAAGAAAGACTGATAACTTAAGTGGGATCTTATACACATTTGCTATTTTTTTTTTAAGGGCCCTTTCTCTATGTGTGCCTATGAAACTATGAAACCTCCCTCTTTTCTGGCTTCCTCTTCTTTGGAGTCCCATGATCGTCATTTTCTGGCAGGGTTGAAATCAGGCTTGGTCATTCTGTGTTTCAGGGTCCCTAACTAGGTCTCTATTATGAATGTGTTCAGAGGTTTCTGTAAGGGCAGACTGGCTTTTACAAAGGCTACTTGTTTCCTTCCAAGATGGGCTGCAGTATGCTTGCTAATAGTTGGGGTATTTCTGGCAATATTAGTATTATTAGTTTTATTGATAACGATAATAACAGCTAATGTTAATTGAGGTCTGTGGGACCAGCTTCATTCTGAAAGCACTATCTGTGCTATCTTATCCTATCCTCGGGCCCTAAAGGATTTTCTTCTCACTTACTGCCATTTTAGAGATTAAGAAATTAATGCTCAGTGTTCAGAGGGTTCAAGTTAGTTGTTTAAACTCTGTGTCACAGAACCTAAATTGGCTTCTCTCTTCAATTTTCCTGGTCCTACATTATCGGTGCTGTCAAATATGAACCTTTCACATCACTTTTCTAGAGGTATCTGCTCCAAGAATACAGAGGGATGGTTAATTTTGCTGCATGCAGTGAAGAGGTGCAGATTTCTGATTGGACCCAGGTCCAAAAAGAGATTGTTAGTCTAAGGCGGAAACACAGTCATGATGACACATCCAGCGCAAGTTTATTAAATTCAGTCATAGCAGTAGCTGCCAAGGGACTGTTTCTGTTTATTATTTCCAACTCAAATTAATCAGTCACCTTAGGTCCCACACTAAACTGGGTTATAGAGAAGTTAGTGGTGCAAATAACAACAGGAACAAATGCCACAAAGACAAACACATATTGAGTAATTACTATATGACTAGGCTTTATGCTATTTTCTTATAAGCATTAGTTTGTTTAATCCCCTCAATAGTTCTATGTGGCAGTGGTACCCTTATCAGCCCACTTTTACAGCTGAGTAAATGGAAGCTCAGAAAAGTTGGGCAGTTCACTCAGGATTAATCAGAGAACAAGTGGTAGGTTCTAGAATCTGCATCCAAACAGTCAACTCTAGTTCCTTTGCCTTTACATATTTTGCTCCACTGTATATCATAAGATCATGACTGGGAGATCCTCTTTAAAAGCCATTGCTGTCTTCTAAAAGCTGTTACTTTTAAGCAGTTTTATTTTCTTGTGTGGGGATCCTGTAGATATAGTGTATGCCAATGTTTTTGTAACCCAGCCTCTGTTCCTGTTATATCAATGCCTACTCCTGAGCTAAAAAATAATAATAATATAATAAAAATGATTTAGAAATACAGACCCACAAACACATGGGCTGACTTACTGTTTTGACGCTTCTCACACTTTAGGAAAGGAAGAACTGCAGTGTACTGTATCCGTCAGGATAGACTAGATATGCTGCAGTAACAAACAGTCCCACATCCTCCATTGCTTACAAAAACAGTGTGGGTCCTTATGCACAGTACAGACCCATCAAGGGCTGGTTCTGCTCTTCATCTTCTCCATTCCCAGCTCTAGGCTGATGACATAGCCTCTCTCTAAGACTCATTTTCTGGGGGAAAGAGACAAGATGAACTCTTAAAGCTTCTTCCTGGAGATGACACCTATCATCTCAGCTCTATTTTATTGGCCAAAGGAAGTGATCTCATCACTCCTAGGCAGGATTGTAAAATCTCTCCCTGGAGTGAAAAGTAAGTGATTGTTCAGAATAATGTTGTTTCCCATGGATGTTACTGTGACATTTCTTCCTTGTACCTATTTCTTGCCTTATTGCCAGGTATCTAAAGGTCATAGGTGCCACCAGTCCTTTGAACCTGAAGTTCTCATTTTCCCCAAAAGCCTGGATGACCTACTATCTGCACACCACCCTCAAAGTTACTGTTCTCACGTTCCCTGTCCTTGTTAAATGTCAACCCAGATTGAAAATGCTCCTGATTTTACTCAGAGTGCAAAGAACACCTAGGTCAGAAGCTCAACCTGACTTAATTCACATCTTCAAAACCCTCCTTTGTCTTTCAAAGAAGGTAAAGAAAGACGAGAGAAAGTGTGACCTACTTTTTATTATCAGCACCATTTCATCTGCAAAACATGACTTTTCTCTTATTACGCTAAACATGAAAATAAAATGTTTTCCAAAAGACCTGGCTTTGACTATTGTGAGGAAGTCCGGGGACTTGTTCAAAACTCCAGTGAACTCTGAGAGCAAACGATTCCGATTTTTTTTTAAACCGTAATTGACTTCCAAACTGCTCTTGCTGTCCATGAGTCGTATGTGGTACTTTTCTACAAATGGCAGCAGCGAGGCAGGACAAAACCAGCTCCCAAATCAGCTGTTTGCGGGATATTAAGCTTTGCCAGTCCAATATAGGTCACGTTTCCAACCAGATTTTGTGCTTATCTCTACATTACACCTTGTAGCAAGGGAGGGAAAAAAAAGAGCTTCTTGACATCTTTTTGAAGAATGGCGCTCTTTAAAAAAACATAAGGGAACTTTTTTTTCAAACACTATAATGAGGGTATTCAAGTCTGCAGGCAAAACAGAGCTGTTTGAAAAGACATTAGCCTCGAAACTGCACTGTGCCAGAATAGATACAGCTACGTCAAAGTGCCGCATTTGTTTTGCCGTGACTTTCCAGTGACTAAAATCGTTTGCTAATGAAAGTTCTAGCTGACATAATTTCAGCACCTGCCAATGAGATGAGACGAGTTCGCTGGCCGTGAGAAATCCAGTAAAATTTGGAAGGTAAATATAGTTCTGAAGCATTTAAACTCCAAAATAATAGTAGCAATAGCTCTTAAAATCTTAGCATTAAGATATTGAAAAAGAAGTTACCATTTTTAAAGAGCTTTCACAGTCATTACCTTAATCAAGTCTTGTAATAGCTTTGTCATTTAGAGTGAACAGCTTACTCAAATTCTCATTTTACTGATATAACTGGAGCTCAGAGAGGTTATGGATTCTGGATGTCTACGGGTGGTGACAGCAGAGAGAGGTGTGGACTTCCTGCTAGCTCTTCTGAAATACTGACCACTCCAGTAAGCAGACTGCATGCCTCTAATTTCAGCGGGGTGCCAGGAAGACTTAGGGGGCAGTTGCAAGTTAGAAGCCTCCATCTCCAAGACCATCCACACTTCTGACACCAACTGCAGGTTTGGGGGTGGTTCCCAAAACTACCATCAGGTTTGATAATTTACTAGGACTCACAGAATGAACTGAAAGCTGTTATTTTCACGGTTATAATTTAGTACAAGGAAAGGATACAAGTTAAAATCAGCCAAAGGAAGGGACACACAGGGCAGAGTTCAGGAACAATGTCAAATGCAAAGCTTCTACTGTCCTCTCCCATGAAGTTCTAGACACATTTTTCTCCTGTTATTGACATGTAACAACAAACATGGAGTTTGACACACAGAGACAACTCACTTGAGCTTCAGTGCTCAGAGATTTTTGGGGGGCTTTGTCATATAGTAATGATTGATTAATTGATTGATCATGTAGTTGATATTAGCTTTTGGGTCAACTGATACTATGTGACACAATGTGTCCCCTTCCCACTGTATTGTTGGTCTCTCAGGAATGGTCTCCCCCCATCCTAAGACTATATGGGTATGGACTATATTCATGCTAAATTACATTGTTAAGACTATCCCATATGACCCAAGATCTCCAGACTAAAAAGTCATTTCTTTCAGCTCTGTATTCTGCATGTATTTAGAGATTTTTTTGATTTATAAATGCTCTTGCAGGCAATGGATTCCCATTTACAGAAGCAGAAGCTGACCAGGTTTGACTTGAACTATCAAGCTGATTAGGAACAGCTGGAACTGGAGCTTGGGTGTCCCAGTGCTGGGCACCATCACTAAGTAAATGGCCTACTTTCAATAAAGTCTTATTGTACTAAAAGCTAGAACTTAAAACTAAGGTTTTATCTGACTAGAAATATTAAAATCTGTAGAGAAAAAATATTCCACATCTAGGAGTCAAAATTCTATTTGGCTTCCTCTCCTCCTACCTTATTCAATCTGGCCACACCTCACCAAAGTAGCATCTTCATCATCATCATCATCATCATCATCATCATCATCATCATCATCATTTCTAGTTGAGACTAATCCAAAAATAGAGTGATCATTTTCTTCTACTTGAGTTCTTGATCCATCCTGTAATTTTTTGAACCTACCTTTTTCTAATACCTAGTTCATGTATCAACTATTTCAGAAAATATTTTTAGAAAATTATATGTGTGTGTGTGTGTGTGTGTGTGTATAAAATACTTTCAACTCATAGTGTATTATCAGCTTTTATCTAGAAATCTCTCTCAAGAGAGGCAATATTTCACTCTTCTATGAATCAAGTAGTATATTGGTTTTTCCTATTGGAGAAAATCAGTCATGTGAATTTTATTCTTCCAGAATAATTAGTTTTTATCTGCCTTAGAAATATCAGAGGAAGAATTCAGGGGGTTCATAAATGGTGGCCTGGGCTGATTGGGAGGAATTATTAATCTACAGAAAATCTGGTTAGAGAGGGGGCAGGTTCGGTGGTCTGAGCAAAATACCTGCAAGTCTTTAAAGTGTGCTCGGTGACCCTGCACACTGAGAACGGGTTTTGACTTGAAGAACTCATGGTGTCTTAGAAGCTTTGTAATGTGGTTAGACATATTTTATAACACTTTAAAATGAGCTGTGCTTCTTTCTTTTTAAGTTTTCTTTCGGGGGGTGGTGTGCTGTGATTTGAAAAGTAATTTAAAACATGAACTTGCTGTTATCATTTCTCTCAAGAAATGTTTACTGATAAATCAGGATAACAGCATAATGGGAAAAAAATCAAGCTTTAGGGTTAAAATATCTCACTTAAAATTTGTCTCTACCACATACCAACTGATTGTCTTTGAGTGAATTACTAAAACTGTCTGCAACTCAGATTCCTTATCTGTGAAGTCTTTTCTTGGTTGTTAGGATGACAAAGCATGTGTTGCTAAAATATATGCCACAGTCTTTTTAAATGTTTAGAAAGTATTAATTTCTACCCTTACTATTCATCCAGTATTTATTAGTCAGTTTCCATGTGTATTCATAACCACTTGTGCTTTTAATAAGCTTACAATCTGGTCATTCTGTAGGTTTTGTTGTGTGTTGTCATCTGCTTAAGTGTTCTTATCCTTTGTGTTCATCTCTTTTAGACCTCTTTGTTGAAGAGTGTTTTGATTGTTGTGTAGACATATGCGTGAATGTGGATATCTCTCTCTTTAGACTCAAGCACACAATGGGCTCTCAATGTTTATTTTTTAAAGTTGTGAATACATTGTTCATCTCTATCTTATAAAAACATGCTCATAAACCATATGACTGAGGCTGATCCTTGCTGCCACTGGGTGGCAGCACACCGGGATTGCGAAAATAACACCTCAACGGCCATTGTTCTAAAATGGCATCAAAGTGAGCTCCATGCTCCTCAGTTATTGTTTGAAATGAAAGCTTTCAGACAAAAAATGTCAATAAAGTCTGGGGCCATAACTGCCTGCATTGGTGTTAAAAAGTGTCTTTACACTTCTAAAGTAGCCTGCTTTGAGTTCCCAGCATCTGAACCAGGAACTCATTTGTACGTGTTGTTTTCTGCCTATTTCCACTGGGAAGCCATAACTATAAAACAGAAGGGGTGATATTAAAGGAGGAGATACACATTTTTAATATAGTCATGCTTCACCAAACTGTAAAGAAATCTGTTTCTCTGTGAGAAGCAGGCTTTCACAAGTGTCTTTTGCCAGAGACTTTAGAAGGGGCATCTCTACCTTCGAGAACTTCAGTAATATTTCTCTTCTCTTCAAGGGTGAAGATGCTTCTCCCTTTTGTAGAGTAACTCTATGGCCAACGATAAAGCTGTCCTTGCAGGAAGGCAGCCTGGCTCAAACCCTGCACCTGACTTATCAGGGTTTGGTCACTTCATGATTCATTCATTTTTCATTTGATCACACTCTTGTCCACCTCGGGAATGAAGATGAGATGTGGAACTATTTCCAGCCATGTATTTGGCTGGACAGAAAGGAATTGAACCAAGAGGAAAGGGGGAGAAAGGAAGTGAGGAGAGAGCTACCTATGGATTATGGATTCTATGATCGATTAAAGGGGAGGAACTGCACAGGTAAGGAGAGAAAGTAGAAAGTCTTAATAGACATTTAGAACCCATTAAAGAATCCTAAGAAAATAAAGCATGACCCATGTTATTTAAATGTCGTTGTTCATAATTTCTTTCAGTTACTGAAGTTGTAAGTTACTATGGTTTCAGGGCCATTTGTCATTAAGGGGCAAGAGCACAATGCAGTTAGAAGCATTTAGACACATGTTATCACTCATTTTGCAAAAAGCAAACATATTCTATTTTGCAGACATTCTCTGACTGCTGGAGTTGTTTGTTGGTCCATTCATTCAACAGGACCGATATCCAAACAGTATGGCATTACCAGTTTTTAACATATTAAAACCCTGTGGTACTGTTTGATAATAGCTGTAATAAGTCTCTCTGGATCCAGCAACTACAGGGTTACAACCGACAGGGCAGGAACCTGGGCTCTAGTGTGAAGATGTTTACAGATGTGTCTGTTCTAATTGGTCAGTTCTCATGACATACAGTCTGTTTGATATTTTGATTAGCATGGCTGCATTCTCAGATGTTTGTGCAGTCACTAATGCTGTGCTAGACTGGAGGCTGTTGTATGATCAATACACCCACAGCTACTGCCCGCAGAGGGGGTGCATTCTGGCTCTGATAAGAAAAGGCTAAGGTACTGATGGCCACAAGGAATTCAGGGAAGAACATTAAATGTGGAAATGCTAGGTGCTGGGGAAACATCTAGCAGAGCAGTTTAGGGACTGGAAAAGCATGGACACAAACACCAAGCAAGCCATTTACTTCCAAAGCCTAGAGGAGTAGAGGAGGGGCAGCAGGTGTTAGTCACAGGTGTCTCCCTTGCTGAGCCTGATCTGGGCTTTGGACACTAGCAAATAAGCTAGATATTGTGTCTTCTTTCTCACTCCCCATTGCTGCCTTCCAGCAAGCTGTTGGGAAGTCGTTTGTGTTTTTGGAAGACTTGATGGAAGCAACCTGTGTTTCAAGAAGAGTCTGGGTCTGGGCAGCAAGTAAGTTAAGTGCCAAATTTGACCTGGTCCCCAGCTAACTAGGGGAAGTCACTGGAGTACCTTTGTAAATCGACTGTTCTTCCTGTATAAAATGAGCCTCGTTTTGAGGAGGGAGAGAGGGATTTATTGCCTGGGAGCGGCATGGTCAGCATCTGACAGGTACTATGACATGGGAACCACACGAATGTGAGCTTAGTGGAAAGAACAGGACACCAGCTTTCAGGAGACCAAGTTCTCAGTCTATGTCTAATCTGGGTGACCTTGGGCAAGTCACTTAATTTCTCTGAACTTTGATTTCATCATATGTAAAACAGAAATAATAATAATAATAATAATAATAATAATAATAATAATAATTAATAATAAAAACGTACTTAGTGAGGTATTTCAAGAACTATCTGGGAAAATACATTCCAAGGCTTAACAATGTGTTTAATACATAATAGACCACCAATAAATGTTATTATTTCTACTATCCTATGTGTCTGTTTACACGTCTATCGGTAAGTTCATCAGAGGTAAATATTCTGTCCTTTCCTCACACTAGCTCAGAATGCAGCCCAGAGCCTGACTCAAGATGGACACTTAGTCAATATTTGATAAATGGATCTCTAAAATCATGTAAATACTAGCACTGTGACTCCATGTATGTTGACATACTATTGGCAGTCACATGTTCTCCTTTAATTCCAAATTGGAGAGAAGGAAAGTAATTAAGACATAACTATAAGACTTAATCAGGCACTTATTTGTTGACTTTCCTTGGTGTCTAGGCTTGTATCTTTTGTGTCCGATTTTAGTTTCACTTCAGTGCCCCAATATGGAGGAATTTGACTGTATCTTTTTGAATAAATATCTTCCTTCAGAATAGAGATTAAGTAGAGATTTCTCTTACTGTGTTTATTTTTGTTTCTAACTCTGAACTTCAGTGAATTATGCTTTTATCCAGACACTTACATATTCTTAGCCATACTTTTTTGCTTAAGTCTGCAGAATTTGTGCTTAAAACTGAATAAACAGTCTCAGTAGTGTGTGTGTGTATGTGTGTGTGTGTGTGTGTGTGTGTGTGTGTGTGTGTGTGTGTGTGTGTGAAGTCTTGCTAGAATGCATAAACAAAAAATTATAGTTACAGATCCTGGGTCCTGTGGTCACCTACACTTCAAAAGCCCGTTGTCTGTATATATTTACATAATTTATTTTCCATGTTTGGGTTTCGTTAAACTCATAAGTTTAATAATAAAGTGTTTTGGACATGTGCTTTCTCTACCACTTTTCTTGTTCTGAATACTTTTTTCTCTTTTTGAAGTGAATACTGATTTTTTGGTATAGATATTTAATACTTTGGGGCCATGTTAAAATAATGAGAAATATTTTTCCTAAATAGATAAAATGTAAGAAATTCTAAGAAGAGGTTTCTTTGACTTATTAGGGAAAAAAATAATAAAAAAGAAAAAAATGGGAGCACATTTGGTTTTCTTTCATCAACACTTTTATGGACCTGCATTGCTGTGTTTCTGTAATGTTGTGTGTAAAACACAGTTTAAGTGATCATACAGCCTCAGTCTTAGAAAATAAAAAGATAACTTGAACCCAAGCTTCCCTGTCAAGAGAATTACAATGTGTTTTAGTCCTAGCTTTTATTTGAGTTAAATTTACAATATTTTCTCCTAACAATAACAAGAGCCTAAAGTATCCCTTTAAGTTGAAATGTTTGTTAAACTTTATATATATGCGTGCATATAAATGTACTTCTCTGTATATATATAATGCACATTCACATATACTTACATGACATTTTTATGGAATTTTCTTTTTTCTTTCAAATCATTGCACAGAATATCCAAGCAGACAACATGTCAAAATAATCGAAATGTATTCAATGCTCTCTCAAAAATCCATTTTAAGAATAAGATCATGGTTTGGGGTTGATTTTTCAGACTATAAATTGAAATGTAAATATTCAAATTATTTTCATAAACTATTCAGATCTGTTGAGCTTTTACGTTATCATATAGTGTTTTTTTTTTTTGTATTTAAGTTTTCTAGCAGTTCTCTTTTTTAAGAGCCTCAAGTGTCCCATAAAAAGCAAATACTTGAATTTTCAGTTTCTAGGTACTGCATATTTTTTCCTCCTGCTTGCCTTATTTTTATAACAGTGATTTATAAAGACATTACTAAAGAAAAGGAAAGAAGGATTTTGACGAGGAACTGCTGTATAACACTGCCTAAAAAATCTATTTTCAATGCTAAGGAAATAAAAAAATGTTGGCATCATATCAGAGTGTGATCTGGGATCGGAGTGAGATGGCTTTACCTTGAGTCATTATCTTCCAAAAATATTTCTTGAGCCTAGCGGAGAAGGAGGGAAGGCTGACATTGCCAGATTCCATTTCAGCATCTGGGGGAGGAGGGAAGTGGGGAGAGAGACTAAGGGACCAGCCTGGACTACTTGCCCATGTAGCCCACCAGTGAAAGAGTTGTAATTAAGAAAATAGCTTTGAAAAGAAAATGGTTCCATGGGGTCTGCCAGAGATGACCAGAATCTGACCTCAGGCAATGCAGAAAGCCCAAGGAAGACCAGAGGTCAGGAAATGCTATTGTGTAAGAACTGTTGCTTGTCCCCAATATGTAGTTTATCCTTTTTTTTTTCAGCAACAGGATTTTCCAAGGGATACATGATAATTCAGAATAAGAATTCCATGTCCCACCTTCTCTTTTAGCTCTCTTTGACCATATGACCAAGTTCTAGCCAATGGGATAGCAGAGAAGTCCCAGGTGGACGTCTGAAATGTGTCCCCAAGAAAGGAAGCATGCCTTCTTGCCTCCTTCAAGCTCCTCTTGCCCTTCCTGCTGTCTGGGATGCAGCCATGGCAGCTGACAGGGAAGCAGTGCTGCAAATGGATATGGGAAGAGCCTTGATCCCTAAAATTATATCATGCCATACATAGCCTAGGGATGATTATTACAGAGTTTTTTTTTTTTTACACAAACTTTTCTTGGACTGTAGGCACTACATCTGGATTTTCTATTAATTGCCATCAAGCCTATTGAGTAGATTTAACAAGGACAAAAGAATGAAAAAATGAGTAAAGTGAAGACGAAGGACTAATTGAAAAGCCCTAGGAAGATTCTATGGTGCCTTTGAAGCTTCCACCCCATGTGTTTATTGAGTACGCACTGGTCATAGGTCAATCACTCTTCTAGACACTGAGATGACAGACACATTGAACAGCAGCTAAGTGTAGTGGTGACTTTGCTATGAATTATCTCTGGGCTCATAGCCAGGCTCCATCACTAACTAGTACCCTTATGAACCTGGGCGTCACTAGCAGCCTCAGTTTCCTCATTCATAAAATGGAGATAGTAAGGTCCACTTCTTATGGTTGATTTGGGCATCCCATGAGAACACATACATGAAATGTTTTGCCTAGTGACTAGCATATGATAGATAAAAATATAATAGATTTTAGTTTGAAAAAAAATCATTGCCTTTAAGGAATTCACAATCTCAGAAGGAAGACAGGCCTGTGAAAATGTAGGTAGACTGTCCTTAGACTCAGGAATAGTAGGGCCTAAGGATACGATGTGATGAGTGACATGGGAGCCCAGATCAGTGTCCTCTGGGCACAGAGAAACTCTCAAGCTGGACTGGAGAGGCAGGGGTGGATAAAGAAGTGCCCCTTTTACTGTGAGACTAGAAGGGTGACTAGCTCCTACTATGGTGAAGAAATGAAAAGAATGGAGGAATGATGGAGGAAAATGAATACTATCTAGAACATGTGAGTTGAGCCAGAAGTGAAATATCCAGCTACACATGGTCAGAACATTTTGCCGGGCTGAGCCAGTGAAGTCAATGAGTACTGCTGGGCACCTACTTTGGGGACAAAGGTAAAGGGTGTGGTTTTTGACCTTGAGAAGCCTATAGTCTAACAGAGGAAATAGATATAAAAGTAATTAGGTGTAATATGCCATGAAATATGCAGTTATGGGACCATCTACCAACCTGGCTAGAATACAGAGCTGACACGTGTTTAATTTTGTCCAGCTGGGCAAGACATTGAAGAATGTTTACAGAGGAAAAGACACTTGGGCAGAGAAGTTTGAAGGCACTGCCAGGTTGGCAATGTCAACTTGAATTGTCGGTAGGTCCAAGCGGCTCAAGTCCAGCCCTTTAAACTGAGAGAAGCAGCCCTTTGAGCTTCTCATAGAATGCCATGTCAGACTACTCATGAGGAACTAAGCTGTCTAGGTGTGTCTACCAAGCAGAGAGGATTTTTTTAAACTGACCGAGCAGTGACCTAAGGCAGCCATTGAGACAACCCCAGGTGCCCCTCCAGCCGCTTTTCACTTTAGTGTTTTTCTTCATATAGACATAGCCTATGTCTGGATGAGAACATGCTGTGTAAGGTGGTTCTTTTTCATTTTACTCCTCAAAATGTGCAGACCAACAACCACAGATAGATCCCAGATGCCGTTTCCCTGCTCTTGAAGTGGGCCCTGCCAGCAGGCACACCTGCCAAGGAAAATGCTGTCCTCGAAATGTTCCTGGCACAGTTTTCAAGAGATGCTGACCAAGGGTTGGAATCGCTGACCTCTCTGAAAGAGAAGCCTGCAGCTGTGGGCTCCAGGGCAAATTCCCCGGATGGGAGGACCCCATGGAATTAAAACAGACTTAATCCACATCACAGAGAGCTGGCCCGTCACTCACATCTGGGCAAGTGGTGGTTTCTAGGAGGGACCTTCCCAGAAGAAAGATGACTCAGGCTGGTCCTAAGCTTGTCCTGAAGACCAAACAGACAAGGTGAGGAACAGAGAGACATTTGATGGTCACCTAGCTCAGCCCCCAAGTCCAGAGGACAGAGGCAAGTTCTATAAAGTCACCCAGCAGGAGAACATGGTGAAGACTGAACCCTTTCTCCTTCCCTGTGGTTGAACCGTCACTGTCAAACAGCAAATCACTTCTGCCTCCACCTGGAAGAGCTGTGAGGACGAGCCCCACCAGACTCTTTGATAAGACTTTCCATAAGATGTAAAGCTGGGTCGAGGGACAAGTTGTTCCCTCTGTGTGCTTTCTCCCTTGGGATACTCTTTCAACAATTTTTTTTAAAGGTGATATGTTGCCGTGGTGGTTATAAATACCAGG
This sequence comes from Macroglossus sobrinus, assembly GCA_004027375.1. Classification (NCBI taxonomy): domain Eukaryota; kingdom Metazoa; phylum Chordata; class Mammalia; order Chiroptera; family Pteropodidae; genus Macroglossus; species Macroglossus sobrinus. The sequence goes on along the minus strand of PVKZ01003619.1, from coordinate 101,411 downwards.
GTGGTAGCATAGGTTAAGTTAGGGTAGTTTAGAAGAAGTGGTGTGAAACCACTGGTCAGACCCAGTAGCCCATGGCAAAAGTGATTAGAGAGTGAGTGACATCTGTTTTTAAGAGCTGACCTCCTTCCACCTACCACTGTGCAGGCCTTGTGATGCGGGGTCATGTGTGGAGTAATTTCAGTGCCAGAACCGGGAGTTTAAACTCCGTTTAGCAGGCAGTGGGGCCAGGCAGAATTTTTTAATAGGACAGTAGCATAAGTATGTTTCTGAAGGATTAAAATGCAGATATATACATAAATGACATATGTCAAGGGAGAAGCTAAAGCCGAGAAGAGATTAAGATTGTATGTTAGTTGAGGAATGTTGAGGTTCTAAACTTGGCTGCTGTATTGGATTTACAGAGGGAGAAATGGCTGAGAATGGATAATAGTGATGAATTGAGAGTACAATTGTTTGGATGTTGGTGGTAAGGAAAAATGAAGGAAGCAATGATGACTTTTGGTCTGGGAACAAAGACAATAAGTGGTTCATTGACAGAAATAAGAAAGGCAAGATTAGTAGCTGGAATAGGGAAAGATGGTGAGTTTAATAGTTGACTTTTGACTTTTTACAATGGATATCCTCCTTACCTGTGACCTCAGTCCCAATTCCTTGGATAGTACCTGAGGTTGGCTGCATATAGTGTTCCATCCTACTCACTGGATAAATGATGACTGCGTGAGTGAATGCTGGCAGTTGAAGCAACCCATTAAAACCCATAACAGTCTTGAAACTTTTTAATTATTGTGGTAAAATACACATAACAAAATTTATTATCTTAACCACTTTTAAGGATACAATTTATTGGTATTAAATACATTCACATTGTTGTGCAACCATCACCACCATCCATCCCTGTAACTCATTTCATCTTGTAAAACTGAAACTCCACACCTGTTAAACAATAACTGCTCATCCTCCCCTCTCTCTAGACCCTGGCAAACACCATTCTACTTTCTATACTGATGATTTTGACTACTCTAAGTACCTCATATAAGTGGAGTCATACAGTATTTTTGTCTTTCTCTGACAAAAATATTTATTTCTCTTAGCATAATGTCCTCAAGCTTCACCCATGTTATAGCACATGTTAGAATTTCCTTCTTTCTAAGGCTAAATAATATTCGGTATGGATACCACATTTTGCTTATCCATTTGTTTGTAAATAGACACTTGGGTTGCTTCCACATTTAGCTATTATAAATAATGCTGCTGTGAACATGCGTGTACCATGGGCATACTTGCTTCTTGAATCAGGCTTTCAAAACTTCAGAAGCTCTCAAATTTCTTACTGGCAGGCTCCATAGGCTACATGAATTTTGAAATGTGTCTTGGTTGTACTTTTTCCTCTCAATTTGGAAACCAACTTACCCTAGGAAGGAGAGATTTCTGACAACAGCTCAGCAATTATGGTTGCCAGAAAATGGCTCCAGTAGATCAACCATAAGTTAAGTAAGAAAAAGTAAGTGCTACTGTTTGAGGTATGTCTAGAATATGGTTTTAATCCATCACTGTCAGGCTCATATAAAATCCCAAGCTTCTGTAACTCTTTAACTTGAAGTTATTACAGGGTGTCACATGTTAACTGGAAGCCAAGAGAAGCAAAGAGTTTTGTTCATGGTTAAATCTTGTAAAGATGCTTTTAAAAGCATATTAATCCATTAGTAATTCATTTGGATTTTGGAATATGGTTACATATTGTTTGGTACAATATGTACTAAACCTAGTACTAGAAAGTTATGTGAAAATATAGTTTTAAACTACAGGAACTTTAAAGCAGTCTCTCAATAATTCCTTCCTGAATTTTAAACTCCCTAAATTTAAAAAAATTTTGTACATCGAATTTTCATAAGAGGGACATAATTATGGGATTTTTTTTGAGTGGGGAAGCAAGGGAGGATTCTTAATTTTAAAAGCATTTTAAATTTACCAAAAAGTTACTAGAATAGTTTGAGCAATTTTTTACCCTGATTCACAAATACACCTATATCTTTAATTATGCTAATTAGATACAGGTATAATGATTGCACATTAACAAAATAGTCTTTTTCTTTGTGTGTTTTCTATGATTTTGTAAACTATACAAGTGGCTAAACATGCATTTATTGGTCTTTTAATGAGCCAAACTCTGTGTTAAGCATTGTCTTCTATGATTCCATTGTTCTTATATAAATTAAGCCTCAGATTCCTCTGATGAGGTGCTGTTACCCTCACTGTCCTGTGAGAGGCTAGGTGTCTTTCCAAGCCTGGGCAGCAAGCAGCAGAGCTGGGAGTCCCACCCTGACCCTGTGATTTCAAACCCCGAGTCCCTGAAATGTCATCATCTGACATTGTGTTGTAGGACCTTCCTGGACACAAGGAAAGACAGAGGATTGCTGTTTTGAGAGGAGCGTGAAACAATATTAAAGCAGGATTTCCACACATCTGGAAGTGAGCTAGAGACACTGCACGGTAGGGAAAAACAAGAAGCAGATCAGTGTTTGCCAAACTCTTCTGTCATTTAGAGCTTGACCTCCAAATTGGAATCAGTGTACACTGCTGATGATGTTTACTGTGTTATTTATCAATGCAAAGAACTAGCTGAGGCCATGAACACAGAGAGCTTGAGGACCACTGTGTGAGGCAGGAAGGCTCTCAAAGGCAAGGACGTTGCTTCATTTGTTTTTCTGTCTCCAGCATCTGTCTTGGTGGGCCTGATCCAATAGTCATTCAGCTGTTGTAGCTACATGTCACCTCAGTATTTGGGATCATCATCAGCAGATTCTCTTAAATACAAAAAATATTAAAGTAATTTCTGGTCATTTTAGTTTATTCATTCTACAGGTATTTATTGAGCATCTACTATGCACTAGTTTGGGTGGAGTATAGGAGTGAAGATGGATGAAAGCTCTTTGTTCTATTGTAGTCACAAAATCAACAAATAAATGAGTAAGATACACTAGAGGGAAGTGATAGGTTTATGACCAATTCTAAGGATACAGAGGGACTGGGAATGAGAGTAGGTTCATTTGATTTGGGGATCAGGAAAGCTTTTAATGAAGCTGAGGCCTGAATTGCCAGAGGCAGCTGAAGGAGAGCTAGAAAGCAAGAGGTCCAGGCAGGGAACAGTAAATGCCCAATGCCATCTTGGTACAGCTAAAAAACAGAAAGATAGGAGATGACCTGGTTTATGTAATGACCTGGTTTAGATGGAAATCTGATCATGTTGGAGAACTGGGTCTTGCCATCTGAGGTAAGAAGTTTGGAATTTCTAAATACACTGGGCAATCACTGGAGGGTTTTAGGCAGGACAAAGACCCCACTGGATCTGCTGCCCATCAGAGTAGATTTTAAGTCATGTCCATGCTGGTCATAGCCAATGCTGCTCTGAACAGACAGTTGCATATTACAGTATGTTTGCTGAGCATCTTTTGTCTGTCAGACACTGAATTGGATGTTGTCTTTTAAAGATGAATAAGAGATAGCTCCTGTCCTAGAAAGGCTCCTACCTGGAGGGTCTGTTTGCTGTCCTCTGCATTGTGTTTCCCTTAGGTGGTAATGCATGATTCTGCAATTACTGAGATCATTTTATAGAATTTCCTTTTTACAAATTACTTTTGACTCTTGATCCTTTTGATTCTTTGACAGTATCTCACATTTGGCAAATGTTTATCCTTTGAGGATACACTTAATTTTTTTGTAAATGGCTGAAAGTTGATTCAAGTCTAGTCTAATAAATAAAGCAGAAGATTGATTTTTAGCAAAATAAGCAAATAAACAAAGAAGGCCAGTTTTGTTGTTGTTGTTGTTGTTGTTGTTTTTTGTATGTGGCTTCTAAAATGGCCTAAGATGCCATTGTATCTAATTGTCAAAAAAAAGTTCCTTGAAACATAAAAGTATTTAGACTTTAGAAGTATTCAGATCTACTGAGGAAAATCCCTATCTTGGGGTAACTCTGCCTCTTTCAATGGCAAACTTTAATTCTCCAAATTCTGTCTCCCTCTTTCAACCCACACTACTTTCCTGTTCCTTGATCAGGTGACATGAGTCTGATGATCTTTTCTGCATAGAGGTATGGATGCTGATTTTGATATTTGTACATGTTTTTGCGAAAGCTCCTTTAATCTTGTTATAAAAACTTAAGATTTTTCTGTTCAGCTGCCTCTACCTGTATAGGATATTCATGGTCAATCCATGGAATCTACATAACCTAACAATTTAAATCTATTTATATTTTTAAAAAATCATAGGCCCGAAGCTTTTAAAAATAAACAATACTTTCATGCCATTATACAACAATGCATTTGAGGTGGTCATCATTTTTTTTGGGCCATGGTCTTCCAAGACTTGGGACAATAATATATTTTTTCTATCTTATGCAAATGTATGCAGATTTCTAAAGCATGCATGCATGTATCACACACTTTATAAATTCCAGTAATAGAAATGTTTGTGTGTATAAATAGACAGAATGAGAAGTATACATTTTGTATAAAATAACCTCTTTGGTATTTGTTTACCCTGATTTTTTGATTTATGAGTCATCATTGCTCACTATAGAAGAAGAAAAATAAATATGCAAAACATTGGTAGATTTTTAATGGGGTTACTTCCCATCTTAGCTGAGTGTTTCTCCACTGAAGCTGACCTTGAAATTGCTTTTTAAATACAAGTCAAAATATGCAAACTCCAGAGTATCAGGATGAGTATTCTATGTTAGGAGTTCTTTCGAATTCACATTTTTAGATCATTTCCATCTTACATCCTGTGCTTTATCTGCTTCTTAATCCATTAGTATCAGAGTGGCGAGCAAATGGATTTTCTCAAATGAGCTAATCCTCAGGAAGGATAAAAAATCCCTAAATGGGGGCATATATGTTTTTCTTGTTTTTTTCTAAAATTGAACATTTTTTTCTTTTTAATGAATAAGAAGCATTTTATGCCTAGCAGCTTTCATTTTTTTCCTTTTCAGTCTTGGTGACACCAAGGTGCTCTGCATCATCTTATTGTCCCCTTCATCCTGTGTCTCAGAGTCTGTCATGAGAAGGAGTTGGTCCCAGACTGACGTATGACTTCAGTCTAAGAAGTTGCATCAGTTGTGTATTTGTAGTCACTCCTCATGCCTATGCTGCCCGTTTCATTGGATCCCAAGGAAGTTCCTTCTGTCCCCTGCTCATATTTCATATGGGTCGTCTGGAGCCTGCATGGTGTTGATCTCTATATATCATGTCCCCCTAGTTATGGCCAGAAAAACAACCATGAATTTCACTGAAGTTTATGATTGGTCCCCAACTGCCTCTGCTATCACATTTGGCACAGAATCCTCTTCTGGATGCATTCTTGCACTTAGATAAACAAGCAGACATACCAGTGCATGAATGAATAGAAAATGTCCCAGTTCCAAAGGATAAATCTATCATGTGGTAGAGAGGGTGTTCAGGCAAAACACTTGGTTATGCGGTCACTCGGAGGATCAGGCCCATGATATAATTAATGCCACTAGCAGTAAAGGGACATTAGGAATGTCGCGCATGTTGATTATTTCTTTATTTTGTTTATCCAAGTTTCCCCGCCTCGGAAGCTCTGTGGCCATTGCCAAAGAAAGCCCTGGAGACGGAGCGTTAGCCGCTGCTCCCTTATAAGTGCATCATTACCTCGCTCCAAACAAAGTCCTTTTTTTTCTTTTCTTTTCTTTTTTTTTTGTCAATAGAGGATGAAAACATTATTGGATTCAGGAGTTCATAGTAGTCCTATATGCAGCTGGGGATGAGGGGGATAGATTTATGAAATGGACCATTTCAAATGGCATTATCTTCCTACAGTGAGGTACACCTTTCATAAATCATGGGAGAGTGCTCAGAAAATAGAGCATTTGTTATTCCTGCACTACACTGTATTTGCATCCCCCACAATCAGAGAGAAGAAGAAGAAATTCTCTGATTTCCTTTCCTGCGTCTGAAAAGGCAATTAATCCCCTTATAAAAAAAAAAGAATAAATGTGATAAAAGAGTACTTCATATAAGTCAAGGATTGTGCTTTTACTAGTATTTTTTTAAATCATGGTGATTTTTTTTTTTTTGCTCATTTATTTGGGGCTTAATTTAATTATGGCATTAATGAAGTTCTTTGGTGTTCTTTTTTACTGAAAACATTGTGCCATATTCTGTAGGCTACTATAAATGAATGTGGCTCAGCTGGGAAAGCAACTGGATATGAATATTGACTGAGCTTTTCTTTCTCTCTCCCTGCCTTTTCCCATTGAGGGGATGGTGAGGAATTATTCTTTAGTAGTCCAAATTATATATGGTTGTGTTTCTAATATGAATATGGAGAGTCCCTTCTTTCTAGTAGCCTGGGTTTAATTTGCTTGTAGAAGCAAATTAGATTCTTCTTTGTTTGTCATTGACGTACACTACCAAGTGGTAATTAGGCTTCTTAAATAACTCTAGCTGCTTCCCTCACAGCCAGCCCATCTTGAAAAATTATTCTTCATTGGTAAGGGGTTAAAAGCCATAGCCTGACTGAAAGTCAAGAGTTTCTAGCCCAGTCCACTATGAGTCTAAGGTTCCTTTCACATACCCTAGAGAAAAGCCTGGAGACAAGTGAAATGTGAGAGCAGTTTGAAAAGGTTTAAAAATAAGTCTATTTCACACTCCCCCTCTGCCAAAACAAAACAAAACAACATAATATAAGAAAAACTGACCTCCATGACTTCAGGGAGGGAAGAGAGAAAGAATGAATAAAAGCCTACTAAAACCCATTGAGAGAGTTGAGAAAAAAGTTACATATTAAACGTAGCTCCATCTCAAAAGTTTGAGACTTTTTTCCCACACATGTGAGATGCTAAGGTAAAATTGAATTAAATGAGCACTTAAAAGGACCTTGAACTTGCCTAACTGAACTTAATGGTCATCACAAGACATTGGGTGGGGAGGATATCACATTTTTATATATATTTTGAGAGATTGTTTAGGCAAATATTAGTTAGAAATTGAGAAATCAATTTATGTTCTTCTCTCAGGTGGGCTGGAAGAGATTAAGTTCAAATACCATGGGTGGGGTCCCAGGTCAAGACCAGCTTTTCAGAAGGAGACATCCTTTGCCTGTCCACCTCCTCTTCTTCTCCAAGGAAATAAGATGTTTATTTGCATGTATATAATAGAACTGTCTTGGATTTTACCAGTCAGACCTCAGTTTGAAGCCTGCCTTCATTTTTTCTTATTTCTCCTGCTTTTGTATCCTGTTTTATAAAATAAAGATAATGATGGCAACCACTCTATTTCTGTAAAGCCTTAGCTAGATAATGAATTGATCTGTCAGCACACAGTAGGTGCTTAAAACAAATAGTTACTATTTCTCAGGGGCTTTCTATATGACATGCATTTAGTTTTGCATTATACAACCTATCTCCTTTTCTCTTTAATCTTCAAAATGATCCCAGGCTCATTTTACAGATGAAGAGACTAAGATACAGGGGTATTAACTCACTCATCCAATAAAAGTCAAACCTAGGATCCAAGCTCTGATGTCTTTGACATCAAAGAGTGTACTCTTAATCGCTACATATTTATCTCCCATATTTCTGCCCCTGGGACTGTGGGTCCACTGCCCCAGGTCAGATAACCTGTCCAGGACTAGAGAACTCAAAGAGGAAGAAACCAGGAAGACCCAGGCACATGAACTTCAGGTGCAGCTGAGTTACCATAACTTCTAAGCTATATGCTCACAGGACTTCTTCAGAGCAGTCTAGCTCTTACTATTTCTGACATACCACAGTTGGATCAACCCTGAAAAACAAACAGAATAAAGAGAAATGTCTCCACTCTGCATTGCCATGTCTCCTTGGACACAGCTGGGAAAATCCAGAATGAGTGTGGGACACCTGAAAAGGAATTGGTGTGAACCAGTGATTAAAGGCAGCACAGCTAAGATTCTCTACCCTCCTGCAGCTTCTTCTGGATTTTATCACTTGGTAGTTCAATGGCTCCTTGATAGCCTGAAAGTGTTAGTGTAGCTTCTGAAATTGTGGCACAGGGTCTCTGAAATGAAGAATCAGCCAGAGGCAACCCTGAATCTCTATTAGCTAAGCCCTGTGTCGCTAATGTTTACAGTCATTTCAAAGGCCTGATTTTCTATTGTCAAAAGGTCTCTTTCCAGGGCCTTGGCCAGATATTTAAGCTTATCAAGAGAAGGAGTTTTGAAGAAAAAACAAAAACCAGAGATATATTGATTTCTGAGAATTCTTCCCCAGTTTCTCCGGACTGTGGTACTGTCAGCCTGTGATGAGATTGTTGTTGAGTTTGAATTGATTTTTGCCTTTCAAGACTCAGCACAAAACAAGCCTTTCTCTGGGTAATCTTTTCTACCCCCACCCCTTTCCAGGTAGAGTTGACCTTCATAATTGAGATCCTCTTCTACTTTATCAGCGTCTACATTTTCCAGCCTCTATCACATTGAACTAAAATTATGTTGTCTGTTTTATCTACGAGGCTGTGAACTCTTTGACGACAGAACTTTCTTGCCTTCAAGGTACTCAAGCTATGTTTGTTGCATCAGGTAAATGGAATCTAATTATAAGTGGGTGATGAGAGCAAAGAACACACTAATATTAACCTTGAATATCTGCAAAAGCTGGCAGTCAAAATACATTATTGTCTATATCTGATTTGGATTACTGTAGCCAAATCAAGTTGTAGTCTTGATTTTTGTATACAACCATGTACTCAGTCTGAATTCAGTGACTTTTTCTCAATTTGGAACTAGTATAAGGTCACCAATCCAACTGCTTGTGGAGAGTTTCAAGCACGTAGGGCTTGCAAGTCATGTTATCCAGGGCAAGCCAACTTGAGACATCTTTTTGGATTGCATCACTGCTTATGAACCTGGCTCTTGACCCTTATAAAAAAGTGAGCATGGTCCCTGTAGGTGAAAACAGAGAGATGCCTTGGTATTCCCATGTGGCCATTCCTCCTATAATTCAGCCTGATCCAGAACATAGGAGGGAGATTCTAATTGAAGAATCTTTTCCTGAATGTCTAGAACTAGTGGAAAAGCAAATAATAATGGCAACAATTCCTCTGTACTGTTCCATAGAATATCAAGATGTCTTCAGGTTAGTTTTAAGTGTTTAAGGATGGACATCTTTGGGAACAAAGAAACATTTGAATTGAGAATTTGAGTCTGTCATTTGGTTGATTTTAAAAATATATAATCTCAGTATGTGGAATGGGAAAGCAATTTGTATTTACACTTGTGAAATTCACCCTTTGCTTAATTGTAATGCTTTCAGAGTTTCTGTGCCAAAAAGATCAAATTCAAGTTTGAAAGTGTATACCCTAACTAAAAGTTGTTTGATTTTGATCATTATTTTTATCTTTTGGTGACATTGTTACTCTTTATATACCTTGCCAGTCCTCCCCAAACATCCTGGCCTTCGCATCTTAACAGTTTCTGCCCTTCTTGTTGGTTTTATTGTGTTCCGTATTTGATCTGACTATTGCTTGTATTTTTTAAAAGTTTTTAAAGTTGACATCTGTTTTTTTGACCTTCCTTGTATGCCCCCTTCCATTGACTTCACATACTTTTGACTTGTTTCATTAATTACTTTCCAAAATCTTGAATATTCCTGTTCATTAGGCTTCATTTTATATGTGTGCTATGTACTTGGTGAACAGAAGCTGGCTTTAACCAATATGGGATGATCACAGGGTCGAAAGGACTTTGCCTCATAGACAGTCCACACGGGGGCCAGTTCTGGCTCCTTCCTTAAGTTCTCTTATAACTTTGAAAATGTCCTTTTATTTCTCCATCTATTAATTTTCTAATCTGTCCCTTCAGGCTAATTAATAGCTGTCCCACCTTCCTCACAGGCTTGTTGGGCAACTCAAACAGCAACACTTAAATTAAGCTGTGTTCTAATTGACTCCCTTCAATGAGGTGATTACTCAAGAAATTCTTCAGATTATTCTTTCTTTCTCCCACCCTTTGAAAACACCAAGAAATTCAGTCTATTTTACCTTTCTGTATTTAAAGAGTCAGGAGTCCCTAGAGTGACAGAAAATGGCCCACCTAGTCCTTTTGCTTATTTACACAATGAAGAGATTTTAGCGCTCAGCACGGGAGAAGTAGTTTCTCTCTCCCTCCATCTTAGGGCATGGGAGAAATATAACGATTACATGTCTACACTCTGCAGATGTCTTGCAGGCCTAGAAAACTGGTTGGTGCATTTATTTATCAGGTTGTCGATGAAAGTCGGGTGGGCCATGTGGATGAAGTGGTCCACGGAATTTGACAGTGGGCCCTGGAGGAACTCCAGCACAAAGCCTGCTTGTGATGTGGGGTGGGGTGAGGGGTTGTCACACAGTGACCTTCTCCAAGCAGGTAGAATAGTTTTCCTTCTTGGAAGACTCAGGCAAAATAAAGCTGTACCCCAGGCATTAAATGAGGATTATGAAGCAGGGATTTCTCCCCTTCAGTCCCATTTTGCCTCTGTAAAGTAGTAAGTTAAAAAAGAAAGGATTTTTTACAAAATGCTTCACTGCTCAATAAATCTCTGTGGGGGAAAATAATGTGGGGGGTGGGGGGCAAAAGCAATGCACATTAGTCCTCCATTAAAAATAGATCAAAAAACTACCCAAAAGAAAAAACCCTACAACAATGAAATAAATTAGGATAATACAACTGGAGGCCTACAAATGAGTTTTCTAAATGTTATATTTTCTCAAGCCACTTACATTTCTAACTTTCTGTTTCTGCCTGAAGCAATAAAGGCAGGAACACTGTCATTAGCTTCAAAAACCATTTTTTTAGCCTCTAGCTGCGTTTATTTTTTTTCTTCCCCCCTTCTCCGTCCGCTGTATCCCTGCATTTATCACAGCACAGGTGCACCTCGCTCTGAAGCATTGGCTCAGATGAAGGGAGTAAGGGAGTGCTCCTTTTTCCCACTGCAGGAGCTCGGTGGCAAATCCAGCAAATGCAGAATTGGGAGGGAGCCCTTTCACTGCCATGCTCCCACCTTGATAAGCTAGCTGTCTGTTAATGGCTTTTTCAGGATGGATCCCCCAAAACTCTGGAGGGCCGTTCCACTCCACCCTATGATCAGATAACCTGTGACCATAATAAACCAGGGGATAATCCTTTGTATTTTTCAATAAAGTAATTACTTTGTCCCTTCACTTAGCCCTTTAAAAAGAGCCAAGAAGACTATGGCACCTAGATGCTATTTATAACAATTTTCACCTCTTGCCTCTACAGCCTAAATTGGAAACCTAATTTTAGATCCATAAAAGCCAAAATATGTATATAGGAAGCTCCAAAATAAAATATCCCAGCTCGTAAGCATCCTAAGCAGCTCGTAAGCATCCTCCGAATAGGTTCAGGTGGATTTACCTCACTGAAGATATTTAATTATGTCATTGAAGAAACACCACTAATTAAATCATTATTTCTTAGGTTTTAGATCCAATGACTCTCTAGAGGAAGTTAAATGCAGAGGAAGGAACTCAAAAAATGCAAGATGGGCCACCAAGGCTACCAGGCTGACTTAGGGGAATGAATGCAGACTCTACAATTAGATCAAGTGGAACCGAAACCCATCTGCACATCTGTGTCGTGCTGTATAGGCTACCGGCCCCTCGGAGCCTTTGCTCAAAATGGGGGTAGTCTTGCCTACCTCCCTGGTTTGTTGTGAAACTTAGAGATGTGGTCCTTTGCTTAGTACCAGGCAGGAGGTAGGTTTGTCTACAAACTGTTGCAGTATGAGCTATTACTTATTCATTGTGGCCATTCAGGAAGCCTGCCACTGTGCCCTCCAGAGAACTTTCCGTCTCCCTTTTACAGGTTTCCTGAACATCCTTGTGGTGTTGCACACCTAACAGATCTCAGAACTTGTTTATTTTCTGAGTGCCCAGACTGAAAAACACAGTCTTATGAGAGAGCCAGAAGTCAGTCTCTCGTGTCATTTTGCTTTCAAAACCTCCCAAATCCTGAAAAGCCCCAGCACCCATGACAACTCCATTTCCTGTTTTTTGGGTGCCCAGGACAGCTCTGCTTGATTTCCTCTGCCTCCTGATCTCTCTTGATGCTTTGCCTGTCATCTAAGCAGCACACACCTTGGGAGTGCCCTCTCTGGGAGAGGTTCCACTTATCACAGGAGCCAATTTTAGGGCCTGTAATAAGCAGACCTTTGTTCCTTTCCCCTCTCCCCTGCCCCAGGGCAACCTCCAGGATTATATTATGTTGCATGACAAAAGGTCCTTTGCAGATATAATTAAAATAACTAATCATCTGACTGCAAAATAGAGAGATTATTCTGTATTTTTAGGGTGGGTACAATGTCTTCACAGGTGCCCTTCAGGGCAAAAGGGGAAGCAGAGTGATGACAAGCCCAAGAAGAGTTTGGTATATCCCTGCTGACATTGAAAATGGAGGGGACCACATGGCAAGAAGTATGGGCAGCCTCTCTCAAGGCTGAGAACTAGCTCTGACTGATAGCCAAAAGGAAATAGAGACCTCAGTCCTACAACTGCTTGATAAATGGGGACCTCAGTCCTACAACTGCATGGTAAAAATGAGGACCTCAGGCTTACAGCCACAAGAAAAACAGAACCACATGGAACTGAATTTTGCCAATAACCTGAGTGAACCTGGGCGTCCAGAAAAGAGCCAAGAAGGCAATGACCTTGGCTGGCCATTACTGTGGCTCTGTGAGACCCCAAGCAGAAATCCCATCTGAGCCCCACTGTGCCTGGACCTCAAACTCACCACAACTGTGAGATAATACATGGATGTGTTGTTTTAAGTTGATGGTAATTCGTTCTGGCAGCAGTACAAAACTAATCCAGTGCTCGGGGCCCTCTGTGGGCTGGGTCTCAACCAGCCCTCAGTCTATTCAGCCAGGTTCCTAGCACATCTCTGCCTTTTTGCCCATTCCCCACTCTCAAGAGAATCTACTCTCCTTATATGGTAGAATTGATTGAGTTTGATTATGAGTGTATTCAGAGTCATACTCAGCCTAATTATTGCTTTTGACTAACCCCAACACATAATGTTGTATGTCATGCTGTACTACTTTTAATTTCACAGATGAACACATTTCTATTCTTTTAATCCCCCTCTCCGACTCTCGTGTTAACTCCATCTGGACAAAGCATTGAGGTGTATGTGTGACTCCTTCCCAGCCGAATGCCACAGCTGCCCTAGATTCACCCTGCAGGGCAAAAACGATGAGGAAAGGGTTTTCCTCTTGAGTGAGGAAAGCCTTATTGTGTTGAAGTCATTGTGCTGGCCTGAGAAATCTCCACTGTGGATTCCACATGTCACTCCTCATCTTTATAACTCTTTGGCTCTCAGACCCACCTTCTTAATAGTAACAGCAATATTTATTTAGTGTTTATCACAGGCCAGGCTAGGGATCTGCTAAGAGCTTTTCATGCATTATTAAACTTAGTTATATTACTCCCATTTGGCAGATGAGAGGACTGAGGTTTATGGAATTTCCAGGGCTATGCAGCAACAAGTATAGTCCAGCATTTAAACCCAGGCAATGGCACCAGAGGCCATGCTGTTAACCACTGAATACTGCATGGGTTTTGATATTTTGTTTATTTTTTGGTTAAAAAAGAGAGACAAAATGATTCCATCTTTTCCATCTTGATAGATTATAGATTGCCTATCTCATCCATCCTTTTTTCAATAATTCCTCCTCTGGGTTGAATTTATAGTCTCTGACCCCAATAGTTCATGGGGGGTGGGGTGTTGTCATGAGAGGGAGTTAGTCCGTCAATGGTTATTTCCTTGAGGAAAAAGGAAAAGAAAAGTGGACCGCTCTTCAATGTTTGTTACTGGAAAAGCACAGTGGCATGCTATTGTTCTGAGAGGAAGGGGCTTGCTTGTCTTATCAGCTCCTGATAAAATAGGATATTGGGTGGAAAACTAAGTTACAGCAGGTGCACTTGAATTTGAGAAGGAGGGACAAAGCAGAACCCTGGCTATTCAAAGTCTATTTTTTTTCTGTTTCAGATACATCACATGCATACAGGTTTTTGCTATGAGAATTTATGGATTTCTATACCCACAAATGATTAAACTTCAAATCACTTCCATTATGTGGGGTAAAAATTTTGATCTGGGATTCTTTATCCTTGGGTCATACTTTCTGCAAGATTTTAATAATGATTCCTCATAAACGCTTACAATGATGAAATTGAGAGTTTCAAAAGAAATTTTAAATGATCTACTGGCATTATGCCCAGGACTTTGAAAAATTTGAAGAAGTTTGACACCTTTGGGGAAAAAGAGACTTTCGCAGTTATGGCTCTGATTGTCTCCTCTTATAATAGTTTGAGGCATTTACCAGGGGTGTGGCAGCTGAAGGCCCAGAGCTTCACTGGAGGGAGTTCTTCCCAACTCCACTCAACCCCTCCCTTAATTTCATTTCCAGGCAAGATGTGGGTGGCGTGGCTGCATTTATAGGAGGGCAATAATGAGGGAAAGCGACAAGACGAGACTGAAATATTTATTTTTGTTCTTATTTTCAGTTGTGAATGAGCATAAACCCACCGCAAACTGGCTTAGGCAAAATAAAAAAGAAAGTTGATTGGTTCCTATTGGTTCCATCTGGCATGCTTTGACCCAGATGATCAAATGACCCTGTCATATTCTGTTTCTCTCCGTCTTTCAGCTGTGCTTTCCTGTGTGTAAACTTCATTTTCAGACAGGGTCAGTTCAGAAGGGCAGAAATGGCCACCATAATTTCTCATCCTTCATGTTCAAAGAGCTCTGATGAGATAGAGCATCTTCTAAGAGGTCCAGCAAGTCCTCCAGCTGATTCTTATTGGCCCTTAGTGGGTCATCTGTCAATCCATGAGCCAATCACTGGGACCCTGTTTCTACTTGGAATGAATGCCACCTTGGAGCTGGAGGGTGGGATCAGCTTGACTCAAGCCATGTAGATTGTGAAGGGTGGAGTAAAGAAGGTGTATTATTGCTGGGAAAAGAGAGGTGGATATTAAAATGAAAAACAACAGACCTCTATTATACTAGCTATACAGTTGCAGCAATATCCATTCAGGAGACACTGACACTCTTACTTGGTGTTGGTCTTTCTCTAGAATCATCCCCGGTGGAGTTGGAGGCTGTCATACCTGGAGGACTCTTGTCCCTTATACACCTAGTATAAGGAACCAGGCAATGGAAGCATAAGACATGGGATAGAGAGAGGGACATATACATCGTCATGAAGGGGTCCAGCCAGGATTGTAGATGGCAGGAAAGTTCTGAGCAAGACAAGAAGAGGCAGCTCCTGGCACCAGCTCACCAAGGGTGGGTAGCAGTATTCTTGCCATGGAAGGCAGGGCAGTTGAAGCCAGCTGGGAGATGGTTCCCCTCCATGCCATTTTCCAGACATAGCTAAGTGATCTTAGAACTCAGATCTGGGTATGCCAGTCTCACTCCCAGTTAAACCACACCAGTGATTTTCTATTGCTCCTAGGATAAAGATGGAGTCCTACACAACCTCTACAACCTTCCACCCAATGATATAGCCCCTATTTTTCTAGTCTCATTTCTCACTGCTCTCACCTGACTTACTCTCAGATTCTGGAACTTTCTCTGCTGACTCCTGCCATGGGACTTCACATGTGCTGGTCTCTTCCTTTCTTTGTCTCTCCTTACTCTCTGTATTTCAACTTAATTGTCACTCCCTCCAGGAAGCCTTCCCTGACTGCACTGAATCTTCCTATAAGTTCTCATGGTTCCACACATTTCCTCTTGATAGCAACACACTACACTGTGATTTTACATTTCTTTTTGTTCCTATTTTTCCCACTAGACTAAGCTCCTAGGCCCAATGTTGGTTTTCATTCACCAGTGTATCCCTAATGCCCAGCAGAAGGCTTAGCAGCTAATAAATGTTTATTGAATGAGTGAGTAAGAGAGTGTGTGAATAAGGCTGTGCTTCAGAGATATTTGCTAGGGCTTCAGAATAATTGTGGAATTGCAGAGGGAAGCAGGAACCAAAGGGCAACCTGAAACTGGGTCACGGGATGCCTGGGCCAGCAAAGACTTCAGCAAAGCCATACAATATTCGTGAAAAATCACTCATTTCACTGATTGTGCTTTGTTTTCTTGGAACTTTTTTCCTATAGTTGGTGGTGGTGGTGGCAGTAGTGACTGTGGTGAGACTGACCATATACTAACTGAGTTGACTGTTCAATTTGACAGTAGATGACCACTCTTGACACTCAAATCTCCCAAGTTAGAGTCCTTGGAAAATTCAGCCCTTGCTCTGATCAAACAGGGCAAATACAATCCAAGTATCATCCCTTGGACCTAGACTAGGCTGAAGGCCATTCGTGGTCTACATAGGATAATGGATTTGTAAAGCAAATCAATACTGTAGGCACAATTGCAGGGGGTGGGGTTGGGGGAGAGCATATTTAACCTACTTTAGAGAAAAAACTCTTTTTAAGGGCTTCGCACACTAATTGCATGCAAATAGATGCTGTTAATTGCAAACACAAGATTCAAACCTAGTCAAATTAGAAACGTATTCATCAACAACCCCTTTAGGACCTCTGCTCTACTCTGTGCAGTTTAAATTGCTATTTTATGGTATACACTACCACCTTTCTCACTCACTCACTCACTTGCACTTTACCATTGGCTTTCTCCCGAGATTATTGCCCCAGGAGACTCATCAAGGGTAGAAACTGTCCCCTTCATTTTAGTCTAATGCCTAGCTTAGCCCAGCAGGTACCTACTTTTAAACAAAGACATTTATTGAGGTCTTTCTCTGTGCCAAGGTTTGTGGCAGGCAATGATAGTAGAGAATGCCTTAATGAATGGATAAACTATTTTCTGGAATGCCTCATTCTCCTCACCCCTTTTCAAATTTGAGCGAGCCCATCTATCCCAGCTGAAATTCCTTCTTCCCTGGGGCACCCCGCTGGATGTGACCAGTCCATCCTCCACTCTTCTGTAGCGTTCTGACTGGTGCATTTATCTGACACTTTTTATCTACTGTCTTACATTGTATTTGTTTTTATTCATTAATTCAACAGTCATTTACTGATGCCTACTCAATTAAAGCCCCTGCACAAGATGCTACAGGGGACAAAAAGATGGACAATACGTGGTCTTCGCTTTCATATATTATTTCTCCTATTCAGCAGCAGCATATGTCAAGGCAAGGACCATATCTTATTCATTTTCTAGTCATCTTTTCTTTTCTTTTTATCACCTATAAAAAGGCATGGCAGGGTAGGTATTATTATACATTTTTTTTCAATCCATGGATGGATGGGTGGGTGGATGGATGGATGGATGGATGGATGGATGGATGGATGGATGGATGGTTGAATGATTGGATAAATGATGCATAGATAGATGAATAGTGAATTTTTTGTATTTTACTGAAAATTTGTAATGATATCCTAATGGCTCTCTAGAAATAATGTAGCTCCCCAAATGTCCAATTTCTCTTATGTATTTATGGATCATCAGCAATATGCCAAGCCCATGTCAGGAACAGGAAACAGACACATAAATAAGAACACTTAAGATACAGACCCTGGCCTCAGAGACATTTTGGTATAGGGGTGTAGGCACAAAAGCAGATTTCTATAATTTGAGAGTTGAGGATGGTTTGGGGAGCAATAATAAAAATGATGTAAAGTGCTACAGGAAGCACAGATAATTGATCGCTTTGTTCTTTCTTGATCAGGGAACTCCGCAGAGAGGAGGTGACCATAAAAGGCTGTATACGATTTTTCCCCATGGGAAAGGGAGACTTTGCAATCAGGGTTAGAATGAAAGACTGCAGGTGTCAGAGGCCGGGGCTGGTTTTGATGGAGCTGGAGAGCTGGCATTCAAATGATGTTCAGTGCATCTTCACAAATGGGCCACTAAATGTCCCTCACAATCTAAACTGGATGTTTTCTCCATACGCAGTGTCAGTGAGATTCGTCAGGAGAAGCACTGAGAGGGTGGGATGGAGTGTACTGCAACACTCCAGTCAAACAAGGCAAGGGAGAAGTGCGCGTTGTAGAGTCCCAGGGAGCTCAGCGTGAAATAGATCTGGTTTTTACTGGAACATGTATGGATTGTGGTCAGTAAAAAGTTCTCCTCAGATAGAAACACCATGCTGAAGATGTGCTAAATGGACATTTTTTACCATCACATTTTTTCAAATATACTTTTTCACTTTTTAAAATAGACTTTGCTTTTTAGAGCTGTTTTGGGTTCACAGCAAAATTAAGAGGAAAGTATGGAAAGTTCCCACATACCATGTGCTCCCCTACACACCACCCCCCCACTGTCAGCATCCCCCACCAGAGTGGCATATGTGTTACAATTGGTGAACCTACAAAGACACATCATCATCACCTAAAGTGCGTAGTTTACATCAGGGCTCACTCTTGGCATTGTACATTCCTTGGGTTTGGACAAATGTAGAGTAACATGGATCCATCACTTTAGTATCATACAGAGTAGTTTCAGTGCCCTAACAATCCTGTTTTCACTTTTTTTCTTTTTATTTTGAAACAACTTTCAAAATTGTTTTTGAGTTTCTGAGTTTTGAAAGTGCCACAGACAAGAAGTTTGATAACCCTCAAGAATGACCCCAGATCCCTGTGCAGAAAGAAAGCAGTAAGCAGGGGGCTGGACTGGTGGGCTGCCGCCACCTTCTGAAACTGTCAAGGATATATCTCAAACACATAGCTTTCAGCCACTCAAAGTTCTGAGAAATAGGCTGTTTCCTAAAGAAATTATTGTGATCCTTCCAAGTACGTGGGTATCTTCGACAAGAACAAATTTGCTGGCAGCTTGAACATTCTGTTCAGCCTTAAAGATCTCAGCACTATAATGTTTGTTGTCCATGTGCCTTATTTAATAGACTTGCCTGATGTGACGTTTTATATCATGCTTTGTCTCTAAGTGATTTACTGCAGGGAAGATAATAAACACTCCAGGTTTATACTCAGAAAGCCAAATACACCGCGAATATTGCATTCTGAGGTCTTTGAAATAAAGAGGCAGTATTTACTGAGATGGGGACACATGATTTCTCCAGCAAACCACACCACCATCCCTGTCTGTGAGAAAATAAATAATTATGTTAAGATACCGAGACACACGATGACCAGATGAATTATCTGAGAAAAACAGCATCTAATGATGTTCTTTTGAAATCACAAGGAAGAATTATATTCACTGGAGCTGAGGGGGTTTTTTTCCCCTTTTTTTTCTCTTTACTTGCAAAAACAATTACAAATATGAGTGCTTCAGGCTTGAACTTGTCAACAGGCAATGGCCTACTCTTAAGATAGAGATATCACCTGTCTTTGGGCTGAGACATGAAGGCAGGTGTTTCTGTGGGAACTGGGGGCCTCCACCACCACACACCTTTAATCTTGGGTCGTCTTTCTGGTGAAATGCCCGTGATTCATAATTCAGTCACGTTGCCGAGGGATGTCTCTTCAGACAGATTCTATCTCTAAGAACTTAAGTCAAGGGATTTTCAAACAGTCGCTTGATTTATGTACGTGAAACTCTCGCTCAAGAAAAGAACTTTTGTTTGTGAGCACTGTATGAACAGAGGCCTGAAAGAAATAATTAGGACTCTTTTTTTCTTCTTCAATCTCAAAGATTTCCCTGCACGTGAGTGGGTGGCCCCCTCGTTCACCTGTGAATCTGCAGAGGAGACAGTGGGGCGAGGGACGTGACTAATCCCACACCTTCTCTTTCTTTTGTTTGTGCAACAGCTCGATTCGCCATCACCGCATCAGCACATTTTGCTGCAAATCTCAGTGCCCTCTCACTTTCGCTTTACTTAATGCATTTCTACATTTTCCCAAGGCCACATGAGCTGTTTTCTTGTGAGTGGCACTCCTGCCTCAAATAACTAAAATTGCCTGGGTCTTGGAATCTGAGCCTTCATATGCTCCCACATATTATTTGGTCCTATTGTTTCTTAACTTGCTCATCATTCACGTGGTGAAGGAAATTCCATTTGGTCTTTTTAAGGCCGCCAAACTAGCTGACTTAAACACTCAGCCCCAGTTACTTCTGGATATTTCAGTTCTTTATTGAAATGGTCTTTTTAATGTCATCTTTAATTTAATCAAATAGTGTCATCAAAATAACATTTACTCTATTACTGCAAATTCACTGCATTATTAACTAGTGTAACTAGACAAAAAAGATGGTACAAACCCCCATGGAAATATATACTAACTGTAAAAATGGATACAGTTCATAGATGTTCTATATTTAATTTGCAGTTTCAAAGCACTCTCTATGGAGAGGTTTTATGGTTCTGAAATAATTTAAAAACACACTTTACTATAATCCATAGCAGGTAGTTTTTGACGATTTGAGAAGTTATGGCATCTTGTACTTTCCGAAGTAATCCAAACTATTTTTTTTAACATTGATGTACCACTGTCCCATTAGAAATAGTACTCCATCCCCATACCAAAAGGGATTCAACCAAGGACTCACTAGTTCTTTTTCATTACCCTTCAATAATCCAAGTATAAACAACTCAGCATCGTCAGAGGTCACAGGATCCAATCCGCTTGATTAAAAATGCCAACTCACCAATGCCACTTCAGATAGTTAGATTAGAAAATAGGTCCTTTTTGGGGCAGGGGATGAAGTCTCAGAGGGTTATGTTGTTTAAATTTTTTTCTTTGATTTAAGAGGAAAACATGGACTAGGAGGACAAGAGTTCTGGGTTAAAGTTGTTGAATAAGTTATGTGCTAAACCTTAGTTTTCTTATAAATGACAAGGAGTTCCATGACAGTGAGTCACTATCAAATAATCTGATTTTTAAAAAATGCTTGTCTACCCACTTTCTCTTGAGATCAGTACTACTATTTTCCAATTAAAAAACCTTTTATCAGAACTTGCCACTAGCTATTTCTTTGTACAGTAGGAAGGTATCAACAGAGCATCTCTATTTCAAGATTGTCCTTCTTCTCCCTACCAAGAAATTCTACTCCTGGAAAGATATTGGATAGACTTAGAAATAAGGGTATTGAAATAAAGTAATTTATTTTCAAAACTCATATATATTTCACCTGTTGCTATACATGCCATGAGCCAAGTACTATGCTAGGTCCTGGGACAGTCAAGATCAATAAGTTCTATATATCTCTGTTTTATGGAACATTTGAAAAGAATGATAAAGTAATTTCAGATATTATAATAAAAGTCTTCACAGGGTTAACTATCCACTCATCTCTTCCTCTATCTCTTTCATTCATCCTTTCACCCATTCATCTGTCCACATGTCCACCCATCCATCCATCCATCCATCCATCCATACATACATACATACATACATACATACATACATCCTTCCATTCATTCTACCATTCTTACTTTCATTCACTCTCCTTTTATCCATCTATCTACCCACCCACCTCTAGGGTTTCAGAACCATCAGTGCTGAATTTCATTGTGATATGAAGACATGCATTTTGGTTGAAGATCAAAGAGCTTGTCAAAGTTTGCAGAATAAAGCAGAGATTCAGACACTGATGAAAAACCTGTATAATTATGGCATCAAGAAAGCTAGAAGCCTTACTAAGTTAAGGCCAGATGCATAGATCAATATATCTGAGACAAGTGTGGGGCAAGATGTGCTTCATCAGTTGTTGTCAACCCTACTGGAATCATCTTGGAAACTGTAAAAAAAAACCAAACAAACAAACAAACAAACAAAAACAGGATGCCTGGATTTCTCTTCTAGGGAGTCTGATTTAATTGGGTTAGAGTGCAGCCTGATCATCACGATTTTTAAAGGCTCCCTAGGTGATTCTAATTTGCAACTAAGGTTGGAAATAAAGGATGTATGCGAGGGAAGATCTTTCTGGATGATTAAAAGAAATACCATCAATAAATATCTGTGCCTTAGGTATATCAGTTAGTGGGTATATGGTGCATGGGTGGGCCAGACTATTTTAACAGACCACTGATTAGGTCAAATGTCATAGGCATGAGAGACAAAGGAATATGTTGTTGATCACACAGCAGAGACTAGACTCAGGCAGCAAGACTAATTCTAGCCACCCATCTTTTAGTATAGATAATTGCTAATACCTGACTTGTAATGTTTGACCCCAAACTGGCCATGATTTGGGTCACAGGTCAAAGACATCCCTGCCTCTAGCTAAGAACAACAGAAAATTATAGGACCAGGGCTTCCAATCCTCCAGTATAGTGCTTGCCTTGTGGTACATTTAAAAACAAGTCAGTGTTTATTGCTGAGTCACTGGCTGACATTGCTTATTCTTCAGTTATCTAGGTTTGCTCTCCAACAGCCTCAGTACTTAAAATGAAAGGACGCTATTACCCAATGGAAATCATTCACTTGCTTTAGGTTAAAGTTATTGGAAATTATAACAATTATCTCATTTTGTACAGTAGGAAGGTAACAGGAGAATATTTAGCTCTGGAAGTCCTTTTTAATTTGGCTGCTTTATTTTAATTTTTTCTTGTTATATCGGCATAATCTTTCATAGAACTTCTGTCTCAGTTGTCATGCCTATTGCACACACACACACACACACAAATTTTTTTAAGACTTATTTTAGAAGTAGAGAACTTCAAAACTTATGGGGCTTTCTTTGATACCTAAATCCCTTTAACTTCCTAAAAACAGAGGAGTCCATGGTGTATTCTCTCCTCAGAGTATCTTTGGAAAGAAATTACTCACTTGTAATTGGACATCTCAAAAAATAATCAACTCCACAGATCTGTGCTTGCCCACCTGGAGACCTCTGAGACTCCAGCATTCTCAGCTAAACATGAGTTTCCTTGACAAAGAGACTCAAGCCAAGCATTCACTGGTTATGTTCCAGAACCTGCTGTCCATGAAATACAGGCAGTTCTTTGTATAAGGTTGGCGATACCTGAAAATAGGTTTACATAGGTTAGTGTGGAAAATGTGGGGCACTAACATTATGTATTTTTTAAAATGATAATTATATGATTAATTGATGGTTATGTAATTAAAATTGGCTATATTGGTATGGTTCTTTGTAAAAGTTGTTGGTGTAAGGAAATTTTGTCTTTGATCATCAAAGAAGGTGCAATCTGTGGCATGGCACCAAAAATATGCTCAGCAAATATATAGGAAGGGATGGATACATTGATGTGGATGGGTGAGTAGTAGTTAGTAGATGGATGGATAAGTGGGTGGGTGGGTGGATGGATGGATGGTTGGATGGATGTATAGATGAATGGCGAGATGGGTAGGTGGATGGGTTGGTAAAAGTATGAATGCCTGTTCCCCTTAAAGGACTCTTTACCAAAAGGCTTTGATCCTCAAACTTTAATATGCAAGAAAAATCTCCATTTTCTTGCATGAATATCCTGGGGTGTCACTCCCAGAGTGAGTGATTCAGTAGGTCTAGAAAGAAACCTGGGGAACCTGCATTTTTTAAACAAGTGTCCCAAGTTTTCATGGTATGGGTAGTCTTGCCCTCCTAGTTCCTAATTTATCTCTATTTCTATTACATCTATTTTATTGATTTTGCAGGAATCATTGTGCATTCCATGTTGCCTGCATTCAGGAGGTGCTGCTTTCAAATTCACATCAAAGGCAATTTGGGAGGGATTAGGTTTCTCTGTTGCCAGAGACAGCTGTCCTGTCTCTCATCAAGACTTCCCTTCAGGATGTTCCTGAACAACCCTGGATATTCCTTCTACCTGTGACCCAGTGTGCCAGGTCATAGGGAAGATCTGGAAAGGGATGATCTTGGAGTAAGCAAGAGGGAAATGTTTGTCTT
Source organism: Macroglossus sobrinus (assembly GCA_004027375.1). Lineage (NCBI taxonomy): Eukaryota > Metazoa > Chordata > Mammalia > Chiroptera > Pteropodidae > Macroglossus > Macroglossus sobrinus. The sequence continues at coordinate 77,594 of PVKZ01003619.1, read as the reverse complement.
CTGAACTAGAATGTCTCCCAGAGGAGAGCCAGGTCTTTGACAAGGACACCTATCCTGGAGGTGACTCTCCATGTGGTATGATTTGTAGGTGGTCTCTCCTTTCTCCTTTTCCATGGCTGAATCTCATGCCAGAGGACAGAAATTTCGGATCTGTGGGGTATCCACTTTTTCTCTGGAAGAAATCTGATTGTGAAGTAGGGAAGAAAAGGCCTGGGGGTGATGGATAAGGGCTACTCGGCGGCTGGGGAGTACGACACGTTGATGATTTCCTTGTAGGCCAAGTTTACTCCTAGGGATGACAGTCATTTTCTAAGAAAGTGAGATCACTTCACATTGAGTTTAAAGGCTTAAGTAATGTATTCTGTCAGACAATTCTCTGAAATGGTTTTCCAAGTGAATGCATCAGAAAGTGCCTAGAAAGAATGCCTGGCTCGGAGAGAGGAGCACATTCAGAAATGTGAGCTGCTTGAATCAGAATCTAACTTGAGGTGTATTGTACATATGGTAAGACTGTGAATTGTTACTTATTTATACACCTGTGTGATTTATTTATACTGCTGTGTACCTACCACCCAGATCAAAGTAGGGAACATTTCCAACACCTAGAAGGCTTACCTATACCCAATTCTAATCAATAAATCTCATTGTCATCAAGAACTAACTTCTATTCTGATTTCTATCACCGTAGCTTTCTATTCTGGAGTTTTATGTAAGTAGACTTATACAGTATACACTATTTAGTGTCTGGCTGCTTTTCCTCTTCTTTGTATCATAGGATACCCATAGTATTCCAATCTTCTTTATTTCTGTGTAGTACACCAATGCCTCCAACATTTTATAATTACAAAAAATGTCAAATCTACATAAAAGCTGAAAGAATTGTACAGTAAACATTTATACAGACATCACCTAGACTTGACAGTTACCATTTCTCTCTACTTGCATTTTAAACACCTATCCATCCTTCTTTCCATCTATCAATGTATCTTATATTTTGATTCATTTCAAAATATAGGTTGCAGACATCAGTCACTTAAGCAGGTGTATCCTTATTGCATTACTGAGCTAGTGTTTGATTTTTTGCTTATGATTGTTTTATTGGGGTATGATTTCTTTTTTAATAATTAGAGTGACATAATGATAAAGCCAACATTTATTGAGTATAGACTTTGTACCAGACATTACACTAAGTCCTTGTCATATATTGTTACTTCACTTTAAGATACAGAGACTGAGCCTTGAAGCTATTATCAATGTGCCTCAGTTTACAGAGAAAGTGTCACAACCTTGGATTGTGGCTGACTCCCAAGCCAGTTTGCCATCATGCAATTCGCATGAATGTGAATTTAAAAACTTGGTGTCAGTGCCCATTTCTGCCTCTTCTTAACTATGTGATTTTGGGTAAGTGAACTAACCTCTCTGAACCTCAGCTTTACCCAACATTAAAATGATGGTAATAATAAGAATGCCACAGAATTATTTTTAAGGATAGAAATTTTTAAATGCCTAGGAAAATGACCACCTCATTCAGATTCACAATCTAACACTTTCAATTTGAAGATTCTGGAACTGTCAGTCTATAGAACAAACTATGTTACTCAATCCAGTTTTGTTGTTGCTGTTATTTGTTTTGGCTTTGTCCTTGCTGAATTGTGATTTGCTTCCATTTAAGCATCTTCCTCTACAAACACAAACTCTGCTCTTCTCTATCTCTTCACTCAGTGATGTTATAATATCTAGAGGCTTATTGATTATTTGTTTGATTCTATTGTGGGCACAGGAGCAGTTCTTAGATTAAGACTATTAGATTTGCCCAAACAGTATTGCTGTGGTTTATACAATTGGACAAAATGGGTGATCTAATTTGGACTCAATTTGCTCTAAAGAAGAGCTGGAGGAGGGAGGTGCTGTGAGATAGTTCTGAGCCTGAGAACAAGTAGGAAAAAAGTTATCTCCAGGTGATATCTATGTGCCTCATCAATTCCAGATACACTACGTGAGCAGGTCTGACAATTCAAAGCTTTTTTGCTTCGTTTCTTTTCTTGTCTATGAGCTAAAGAACCTAGCATTACCTATCCAACTGAGATATTAAACCCACTGATATAATTTATTTTTCCACATGAAATATCTCAGAAAAAAAAAAGTACCAGGTTGAGTTTTCTTGAAGCGTTGTTAAAAGACTATGGGTTAAGAGATAACAGATATACCCAGAAACAAATCATTTCTTGATAGCTGCTTTGGATGGAACCAAATGAAAAGCATTTCTTTTTTTTTCACTGTACACGCCTGGCATCTAACCATTTTTGATCATATAATCCATAGAAGTTTCAGTTCTGTGTTTTACCTTAACTTTATAGCATAGGTCCATGATATTATTGATTCTTCATGAATATCACTTGTAATAATGGCTATAAATTCCATTTATTGGCTATTACTATAGTTTATTTAACCATTCTTCTAATAATGAAAATTTAGATTGCTTCCATATTTTCCTTATTATAAATAAGGCTACAAAGTAACATGTAAGCATTTAAGACTAGTAAATATAATTTTTAAAATTTGACTATTTTCTAAGATTAGGTTTCCAGAAGTAGAATTACTAAGTAAAAAAGTATATACCTTTTTTAAGCAGCTTAACTAAATTGCACAATTATTTTAATGGCATGTCAATATCATTGAAAATGATAGTTTGGGTTCATATTTCAAGTGCTATCTGTCCTGCTTTGGGGAAATCACTTAACTTTTCCGTGCTTTATTTTCCAAATCTGTGAAATGGGCAAGATAGTAGTGCCTACTTCATAGAGGTGCTATGAGGATTGAATGAGTTAATATATATAAAGCATGTAGGATGTGTCTGGCATGTAGTAAGGGCTTAGTAAATATTATCTGTTATTTTTAGTAAATATTATCTGCTATTGTTGTCTTCATGGAAGAAAGATCTATAGAATACACAGAAATCAGCCAAAGTCTTTCTTCAATCTATTGTTTCGGCGTCTCCCCTTCTAGAACTTTTCGTATAGTCACTCACCAACCCTTGAGATACCCCATATATGTTTTAGCCTATTTTCCAAAATTTAGCTGCCTCTCTGGTAAGTCCATCAACACTGGAAGGTGTATGGAAGAAAAGAGGCAAACTCATGCTCCAAAATTTGTTCCAGATGGGTGAGTCCACCTCTGATTAATTTGGAGGTGACCACCTTTGCCCATTCAGGCTTTCTAAAACAATGAACCTCGGGAAATGGCCAAGCCTAGAACCATAGAGATTTGACTGATGAGGGTCAGATGGGCATTAGATTCCCTCCAATTGGAGGAAGAGTCACTGTGAAGGTCAAGAGCTGGCTGCTGCAGGGTATGGTGCAGAGTTCTGAATCTGAATCTGTGGGATCTATGAAAGTCAGAGGGCTGGGATGGGAGAGGATGGGAGTGGCCTTGCATACATCAGCCCAATAGCAGCATCCTGGAACATAGCAGCAGCAGCAGCAGCAGCAGCAGCAGGCAACAGAGAGCCTTCCCTTGATTTTGACCTCTCCCCGCCACACTTTCGTATTCTCATTTCTCATTTAGCATTTACCCCAGCATATTAAAAGTGTGTGTGTGTGTGTGTGTGTGTGTGTAAAATTTCCCTTTCCTCTGAGTTCTCTAAGAGCAAGTAATGAATTATTACTCATCTGCTCATTGCATGGTCTCTAGATGATCCATACATGTGGATGAATGAATGAGTGAGTGATGAATGGGTTAGTTCCAGAATATCCAGGAAGTGTACCCCATAGCCTTATCCATCCTGACCCAATAGGAAGGCTGTGATCATCAACCCTAGGCAGGAAACATGAGCTCTGAGCCCCGGCCAAGCTGTGTGGATGGACAGAAAGTGTCCCTGCAAATTGCCGGAGAGGACAGTTCCTGGTGGTGGCCATACTGTTCCCTGGGGAGTTCTCACCAATGTTGCAAAAATGGGGCAACAGTCTTAATTATGGATGTAATTATATTTTATTGTTAACCATCATGAGCAGAGGGACAATACTATAACTGTGACCAGTTGGCTTCAATGTAAACTTTGACCTCAAACCGATGGGGTGGGGGCCTTTTCCCAAAGATCCTGTGATGGTGACAATAAGCACAAGCCCCAGCTGCCAAGAAGGCTGATAACAGGAGAGCAGAGCTCATCTTTTCTTTTTTCTTCTCCTTTTTTTAAATCATGCTCATTGGTTTTAGGAATCATTAGCATGGTAAAGATTAAAGCTATTGGAGATAGCACAGATTGTTTCATTTTATTATGTTCAATTGGATTGGATCCGAGCCATTTGCAAAGTGCAGTATTACCATAAGAAGGGACTTGGAATGTTTGTCACATAATACCCCTTCATGGAGAAGGCAGTTTCTTAAAATTAAAAAAAAAAAAAAAAGACTTGAAATAGCGTGGCTTGCTTTTGCTTTCAAAGTGCAACAAAATAGGACTCTGTCAAGATGAACTGCCTGACACCTGATGAGTGGTCCAGATACCTGGTTCCCGTGGCCCTTGTCTTTAGGTACTTACTTCAGGGGACAAAGTCAAAAAAGTAAAGCTCAGGACTCCTGTCCTGCTCTTTCAATCAGAGCCATCCCCCTCTTAATAATCTTATATTGCTGTATTTCACCTAATACTATTCATAAAAAAGGGTTTTCCACTACTTTAACAACAATGAAAAACAGTATGTTGAAAACATGCTAAGTGAAAGATGCCAGTCACAAAGGACTATATGATTCCATTTATATAGAATGCCAGAAGAGGCAAATCTATAAAGACAGAAAGTAGATGAGTGGTTGCCTGGGCTGAGAGGGCATAGAGGGACTGGGACATACCAGCTAAGAGAGCATGATTCCTTTTGGGACAATGAAAACGTTCTAAAGTTGATATGATGACCATTATACAACTTTGTGAATATACCAAAAACTACTGAGTTGGACATTTTTAAATGGGCGAATTGCATAGTGTGCAAACTATATCTCAATAAAGCTGTTAAAAATAGTATTACAACTGTGATGTAATTCAGTCTGATGTTCGGGTGTCTCATATGTCCCCATTGTAGTTTGGAGTGAGACAGAAACCCAGGTGTAGCCTGAGCAGCACACAGTGTAATGAGCTTGTCACCTGTACCCAGAGCATCCTACTTCGATTAAAGCCACCAATGAAGCCATTAGGCCTTTGATAGCCACATCACCATGCTGACTCTTAGTTACATAACTGGATTTATCATGGCACTGTCATGATTTTACTTGATTTCTTCACTCTGCCCAATACAGCATGAACCTCCTTGAAGGCAGAGTTTCCAGTTCACTGTGAGCTATTTCTGAATACTATCAATTACAATGACCTCATGCCCTGCAGGGTGCTTGTTGTTGAGAACATGCAATGAATGAGACATGACTTGGGCTCTGGACTGCTCACAGTTTATCTGGAGAAAACTGGTACAATTGGGTGAAACCAGGAGAGATTTCAACCAAGAGCTTATGTTTGATCTAGGTCTTGAATGATGCATAGAAGCTGAGAATATAGAGAAGCAGAGAGTGAGGCATTCAAGGTAGAAGAAACAGCATGGAGAAGGGCATGGGGCTAAGAAGAAACATGATGTAATACCAGAATTATGAGAAATTTGTTGAGAATTAATTTGAGACCACAATTTAGAAAAATAGTATATTATCCACCACATCCAGAACTTTCATGGAACAATATATATTACTCTCTCACCCTATATGAGTCATAATTCTTGGTGGCGACTAAACCTAGCTTCTGACAAAAGGGAGTATATTGGTTCACGTACTAGGAGGTTATAACTTCAAGCATGGCTGGATCCAAAGGCTCAAATATAAAATAAGATTATTTGTCTCTTTCCAACTTTCGGCTCTGTTGGTCTCCCTTTGGCTTACTAATACAGCAGTTTTTCTCTACCTGGTGTGAGAGATGGCTCCTAAAAAGATCAGACTCCCATTCTCATATAATATTAATAATAGCAGGAGACCTCATTCTCTCTCCCAGAGTATATGTATCCCAAAGATCCTAGCCCAGCTTAGGTCTCATGCTTTATCCCTGATCCAATCACTTTGGCCAAGAGATAGGCTATTTAATAAGCTGGCCAAGGTCATGAATCTACTGTTTTGGAAAGGGAACAGAACACTTTAATTGGCCCACAGGATCAGATGGAGTAAAACATGCTTTTCAGAAGACTAGAAGGAAAGACAAGCATTCTAGATGAGCAAAAACTATAGCTAAAACCCTATAGCCCCTATAGTTTTTTGTCTTTGTTTTTTGCTTTTTTTTTTTTTTTAAGTTTAGGCATTAATCTACATCTCTAATATCTGTTCGTGTGATGTTGGATTTCCAACCTTAGCTGAGGATTTTATACACACTTCTGTTAAACTTCCTTTAGGTAGACTATTAACAAGAGAGAAGTAATTCATTTCTCTTCCCTGAGCCTCAGTTTCCTCTTCAACAAAATGGGGGGAATAGCACAGACATTGTGGTCTGCTTATATAGATCCATTGGGAACATTAAGCACACACTCAGAGAGCATTACAGTTCTTCCCAGCAAGGTCGGACTTTGTCCACCTGCTGTTTATGCAGAACCTTCTCCCTCCATCTGTCATTCTAGAAAACTGATCTGACTGACGGAGGTATCGCCTTACATCCAGGAGCCTCAGACCACTCCGGAGAGTGCAGGTTGTTCTCCTTGTACCAGGGAAGATGAGGATCAGGGCAGGTGGCAGAGATGCGTCGTTTCCAGATGAAACAGGGCTCCCTGGACGTCAGCTGCCATGCTCAGAAGGGCGTTCAGACAAAGAGCCAAATTTAAATTCATGTAATGTTGCTGTTTGTAACATTGAATACTTAAGACATCTGCTCAAAGTCTGACATTATAAATGAATGGAAAGGATCCAGGAGTGCTTTATTAGATGGGAGCTGTTAAGTGAACACTGCGTATTTCAAGGCAGGATCTTAATCAGACATTATTTATACCTATAATATTTTACAAATTAAAAGCAGTAGAAATAGTCACCGGAAGGATGTCAGCAAGCAGGGGTGGAAAAAAAAAAAAAAAAGAAAGAAAGAAAGAGAAATGGAGCCTAGAAGAGAAAGGCTGATATCTCTGGGGGAGGAGGAGTGAAAAAGTAGCAAATTTACTGTCATTGGCAGGTGTCTAAATGTTCCGTTTAAATTAAATGGCACGTGTTCTCATGCAGCCTGGGCACTACACATCTCACCCTGTTTTGGCTATGCAGCCTATTTTTCTTTCCCTTTAGAGCTTAGCCATCTTCTCTTCCCTGACACTAAGTCACCCAGGGCTCCTACTTTATTTTTTCCTTTTACTTTAGTTCATTATGCTCTCTGATTCAGTGAAAACAAAACAAAACAAAATGGTTCTTAATTTTAATTAATGGCAAACTTAGAACAGGCCCATTTAATAAATCTGTTCTCTGAACTTAACAAGTCTCCTGGCCTGTAAGGGCCTCCTGTCATTTTATTAGTGCCAGAGCCTCCCAACTGAATGGCGGTGGAGTAATTGACAAAAACTGCAGGTAAGGCATGAGACGCATAATTGATTCATAGGACCCCTTCCCCAGAATGCAGTGAAGAGTTCATTATTTCTCCTGCAGTTGGGATTCAGCTGTTGTTTCCACTGGGATTAAACAGCTGTCAGCATTGTTAATGACTTCAAATTCATGCATTAAAATCCTCTCATTCCCTTCCCTTAGAAAGTGGGGTTTTAGAAACCTCTGCCACATCCCCCTTTATGGAGGAGTGAAAATCCGAGAAAAGATAACGGCCCTTATTACAAAACCACAGACCGGAGCTTGTGTTGATGGAATCTCGTAATGAGTAATTAAGCCGCTTTGCGAAAGTCGGGCTGTCATGTTGGCATTTTGGTACTTAGTTCCATAGTGGAAGCAGCTGGGTAGACTGGGAAAGTAATAAAGGGAAGAACACCAGAAAACTAGAATTCTAGAATTATCTCCATTTTTTTAACCACATAAAAAAAGAGTTCCTAAACAATTACCCGACCAAAAACAAACTTTTATATGTTCTTAAAGTATACCTGCCAATTTCTTCAAACATCTGTAACGATGTGTCTGATCAATAGGATGTCTCTGTTTTTCTTTTCTTTCTTTCTTTTTTTCTTTTGGGAGAATTTTTCTTTCAGTGTAAGTCTCTCCAACTGTAGGAGAACAAACTTTAGAGTTTTGTTATTGTTTTAGTAGAGATGGTTTTGTTTTCCAAAACACTGTCTTAGCAAATGAAAGTTTGAATCCTGAGTTTGATTGAGAAAGCTGTCCCCGAGGAAAAAGTAAATGAAAGTATTTCTCAGTGTCTTTGGCAACACGAATTCCTACGGACCAGGCAAGAAGATGGAAGCAGCAGCAAGAGGGCTTTTGAGCCTGGGGCACCCACTTCCCACTGGTAAACAGAACTGGGAAATTTCTAGCTCCGATTAGGGAAAAGGATGGATGCATGTGTAAAATTGTGCTTTTTCCTTCAATTCATTTATTTCATGTCCCATTACCAATCCTAGGATTATTTCAGAATAATGGTATCAACAGTTCGCTTTCTTTCTTCGGACAAGACAAAACTCACGCAACATTTATGTAGAATGTTTCAAATTATTTTCTAAACTGTTTCACCTTTTTAAAACATTTTGCGTTCAGAATGTGCCCTCTCCCCATGCCTGTGCCTGAAAGTAATGTCATTTCACGCATCACACAATAGCAGAAAAAAGCCTCGTCAGTGCTAGAATAAAGAAAGAATCGGGAAAGTGAGGGCAACTCAGAAGTGGGAATGCAGCATGAAGGAAAAGAAGGGAAACAAAGTCATCAGAGCTCCAATTCTTTTGGATTTCTGTTAGAATCAGACCATCTCTAAGGATCCCACAGAAGCACAGATGCAAAGCAGTTAAATAAATAACCACTTTTAGTTTATATAATAAAATAGGAGAGTTTTATGTGTCATGTCAATAAACATCTTAATTGAACAGCACGTGGGTTCTTCCCTAACACGTCTTGGACTATATACCATCCCAAAGAGTCTGAAGGCGGAAGTCAGGCAGACTCAAGTTCTGCCATAAAAGGAGGCTTTTTTCTCCCCCGAATGGGCCCAGGTATGATGTGATGAATCCATCTTGCTTAGGAGAATCAACCAAAATAAACTATATATATATATATATATATATATATATATATATATATATATATATATACATACATACATATATATATGTGTGTGTATATATATATATGTATGTATATATATATATGTATGTATATATATATACACACACCATATACCATATATATGTGTATATATATATATACACACACACACACATATATATATATATACCATATACCATATATATACCATATACCATACACACACACACACACATATACATATATATGTATGTATATATATATATATATATACATATATATATATAAAGTATCATGTGAATGTACAAGGAATTATTTATTTTTTTCCCTTTGTTTTGTTTTTGATTTAGCAAAAAGCCTAATAGGACTGGCTCATGGGAAACATTACCTGACTCAGCCTCACTAGCTAATGTTGTTTGCAGTTACCATTTGTCCAAACCTGGGAGACTCATGCTTGGTGTCTGACGTGGGGTCCCCCAGCTATCCACCCTTCAGAATGGGATGTTCAGGGCATAACGTCTCAAGGCCTACAACCCAGGCGGGGAAGCAAAGGCCATTTATTACCCCGGCTCCCGTTTACAGGAGGCCCGCGGAGGCCTGGAAATTCGCAGCTGCAAGTCAAATTCCACCAGCGCAGCCACGGAATTTAATGAGGCCTCTCTGGACACGAAGAGAGATGGGCATTTCTAGGCTTGCTGGCTGGGCTCCCTAAGCCCCTCCTCTCTCCTGAGAAGCCCTCCATCGACAGGTCTCTCGTATTGGCATGGCTGGGTCTCTCCTTTTGCTTCATCATTCTATATGTCAACTCCAGACCTGCACGCCCCCCTCAGAATTTATTGCTGCCAATAAAAGACACCCCCCCCCAACACTGTTAAGCTTTATGATATATTGTTTAGTGAGCACTTACAACAGTTCAATCCAGGAGTTCCCACCTGGGACTGATTTTGCCCCCCAGGGGACACGTGGTGACGCTGGAAAGAGTTTTGGTTGTGAGGACAGGGAGAAAGGCTAGGTTTACTAGTGACACCGTGGAGAGGAGGCCAGGAATGCTGCCCAGCATCCTGCGCTGAGCAGGACGCCCTCGGCAACAAGGAGCCATCCAGACGCAGGCGCGGATAGCGCTGAGGGCGGGAAACTCTGGCCTAGCGTGTTTCTCAGCCTTTTATGTCATTATTGCCTCTCACCCCCAGGAGCCTTTTCAGACACTATTTTCCTGCCCCTGAAATTTTAATATCATAGATACCCTATATGTCTATGTCTGTGCTCTCTGCATATCTGTGCTTTACATGGTAAACATTTTTTCCTCCCTACCCGCTCTGACCCCGAGGACCAGTTTTCAACCCCCTGAAGGTGTCCTCTCCTGCACTGGGAACCCCTAGTTTGGAGTAGGCTTTAAGTGAATTCTGCACAGAGCCTGTGGAGGCTTTTGAGCAAGGGGATTTAGTGAAGGAATTTGGTCCTTGGAGCCACTTGGCAGCCGCGTGGGGGCAGGAGGATGACGCAAGGCCCGTACCTCTTAGACCTGTAAGACCCCTCCCTATTAGGACTGAACCTGCTCTTGCAGCTGTATCAGCAGCACAGCATCCACCTGCTCCCCTACCCTGTGCCCCTGCCACACTTGGTCACTTGACATCCTCCTGCCTTTTTAGCTGCCAGTGCTTGGGAACCTTTGTGAAACCTCTCTCTGGTTGTGCCACTTCTTTTCAGTGGTGTGTTTAGCCAGTTCTGTCGTGCTGGGGTTCAGCAATGTTAAGGAATACTGTTCCACCTGACTATAAATTTCAATATTGTTCCTTTCTTGTTCATCCCTGAATGCCCTGCACAGCTCCTGGAATGGAGTAGGCACTCAATCATTATTTCTTGAATGAATGAATGAATGAATGAATGAATAAGGGCTTTTCTCCTGGCTAAGCTCCTTACACATTTTAATTTAGCCAGCATCTTGTGAAACACACCTACTTCTTTCTGATTATCATTTTTAGGTAGTTTTGAAATGAGAACCAATGAGGCTGCTTTTGCTCTTGGCACACTGGGTCCTCACAGACTCCCAGAACCCAAGGCTGTGTGGTCAGAATCTCAGATCCGGAGCACGTGATATGCATGGGCCTGTGACTAATGCACATAATGCAGGATGGAGGCAGCCCGGGAAGCCAACAAAGCAGTTAATTTCTGTAGAAGGGACCCAGGAGGCAGAGAATGAACAATGTAATGTGGTAGAAGGAGCACAGCATACACACTCCACTCAGCTCCATCTAGATCTCAGGGATGGAGCCAGGTCAAGGATCTAGGTTGGGAATTCTGAGCTGCGAGGACCATGACCTTGACATCTCCAGGCCTTTACATCCAAGCCCATAAGATGGCTCCTGGATTAGATGATATGAAATAAAGCAGTACAAACAGGAAAAGCCCCAGGCGTACTGGGGGCCCAGCAGTTATTACTGCTCTCTTTCCCACATCAAACCTCTTTACTGCAACTTCCGTTTCAGATACTTTTCCATGAGGCCAATATTAGTGCTGACGTTTGCAACGTCTCTTTAATGCAACTCTCTGTCCTCCGTGGTCCAGATGTAAACGTGGAGTGTGGAGACCTGAGCTCTCCAAAGGATATGTCTCCCCTCGACTCCCATCCTATGCCCCTTTCTTTATATTAGGCCCTCCCCAAAGGAGGTCACTAGCTAAGATTGCCTACCTCTCTCTCTGTTTTGTTTTGTTTTCTGTTGAATTGAGCACAAAAACTCAGAGAGATTCCTTCGGTCTGGGAGCATGGGTTTTTTCACTGAGGTTCATGCACACTTCCACACCACAACACTTTCATTGTCTTCGGGCAATTCTGTAAGAGCTATTAAATCTTCTCTTTCCCCCATAAGTGGTATTTCAGGTACCCTACATATCTCTAAGTCAAGAGGTTGTTTCGATCCACTCCTTTTGGTAAGAATTCCTCAGAGGCGAGTGGAAGGATGGCATTTGGCAGAATGTGTAGGCCCCTGAATCTAAATGGCCTCCCGCCGGGAGCTGGGAGTCCCCGTAGGGTCTTCAGAGACTCTGAAATCTTCCAGATAACTTATTTGCCTGATTAGTTATGACCACAGAAGCCCTAGTAGTGGCTATCCACACAAACCAGACTCCAGAAGCCATAGGACATTAGCTAAACGAACCTGCTCCTGGCTTCATTTGTTCCTCCAGGAAAACCCACCACAGATTTCCTCTCCATATAGGTCCTCATTTGGGAGAATTTCTCGTACCTCATTTTCTGAGGGGCTTAATATTCAATTTTTACATAAACAGAAAAGGAAGGAGTGAGGGAACAGAAGAAGGAACATGGTGAAAGTTGAGCCTGAGAGACGTGCTCAGAGGAAGGAAAATTCCAGCCAAGGGCAAGGGCGGCCAGCACAGGCTGCTGCTCAGGGTGCTGCAGGTCTGCGACTTCCCTGCAGGACCTGCTTTCTGGCCCTGTGGCAGACACACACTCCCTGCCCTCAGCCCCAGCTTCCCTCTGTGATGAGTTTTTTCTGGGAAACAGCAGACACACAAGCAAGGCACCGACAGGTCCTTTTTTTTTTTTTTTTTTTTTGTAATTGAGGTGAAATTCTCATTACATAAAATTAACTGTTTTAAAGTGAACGATTCAATGGCATTTAGTACATTCGCACATTTATACAACCACTACCTCTGTCTAGTTCCAAGATATTTCATCACCCACAATAAAATTCTGTGTCCACTAAGCGATCACTCCCCATTCCTCTCTCCTTCTGGTCCCTGGGGGCCACTGATTCACTTTCTGTTTCTATGCATTGCCTGTTCCTGACATTTCACATAAAAGCAATCATACAACATGTGACCTTTTATGTCTCTCATCTTTCACTTAGCATGTTTTCAGGATTTCTCTGCATTGTAGTATGTATCACTACTTCATTTCTTTTCATGGCTGAACACCATCCCATGGTATGTTTAGACCGTATTTTGTTTATCCATTTATCTACTGATGGACATTTAGACTTCTCTCATACAGACATAGCAAGTGTATCTCTCCTCTAGAATACTACTTGGGGCTCAGTTTGTTTCATGCTACATGCACTGTGGGTTTTCCCACAATGATTGCAAAAGGAATCCATGTCATTATAGAACATTTGAAAATGCAGAACAGAAGGCACACAGAGGTAGAACAAGCCATCCACGGTTCCATCATTCAGACACAACTTGTGTATTTTAGTTTATTTCCTTCTAGTCTTTTTTTTTCTTATATCATATTAATTAGGAGTTGGTTTGGCTCCAAGTAAAAACTGTTACTATTACTAACATCAACAGCAAGATAGAAGCGTGTTTTTGTTTCAGAGCCAATGGGTGATGAGCTTCTTCGTGGCATTGCTCTGATGCTGTGACCACTTTGTTGAGGTTAGGGCCCCTTGCCACCAGCTTTTGCTCAGAAATGAATTAGGGGCCGGTGAAAGGCCCCAGAATCAGTAGGAGCTGGTTTCACAAAGGTTCCAACCAGTGCAGCAAATATAGATATGTCAGATGGGAGCTTCTAATAATTAGGCTGAAGTTCCTCAGCCTCAGACAGTGAGCAGTACGCATTTCCTAGGGTACGTGCAGGTGCACCTGAGACAGGAGATGCTGAAGAACCAGAAGGTCCCTAGAGGCCCGTGGCTTCTGCCTTTTGTTCTTTAGCTTGGGAAGCAGCATCCATTCTCTCAACAGGAAGACTGCACTGGTGATTTTGTCTTTATCCAAAAGATGCGACTGATAACTGGAGCAAGTGTAGTGGGATAAGTCAACATGTGGCTACCCTATTCCCAGACCCCTACCCCAAATCCATGCTGAGCTATAATCATCCTTCCCCTTTACAATCATCTAGTTTGTCATTCTTCATCGTGAAGTAGGTCACATCGGCTCCATTTTACAGAGGGAGAAACTGAGGCAGGATTTGCCAAACATGATGCATTTTTCTCAGCGGTTTTATTTCTTTATTTTAAGTAAACACTTTCACTGATAATTTTACTCCAACAATGTGCCTAAAATCATTTTAGTGCTCTTGGATGTGACTAAGTCTACACAATGCCACTGAATTGGCAATGTCAGAGTCAAACCTCAATTTTCACAATTACTTGTGCTGCAGTTAATTAATTGATTGTCTGGCAATCCAGCTCCAATTAAAGTACTAATAGTTTATTTATTTATTTTGTCATTTACAAAACGTTTTTACCTGCGCCATCTTGCAGGATCCTATTTAGGTATCCTGATTATGAGGATAATGATGTATCTGATTATTCCATAGTTAGTGTTGTAGGAACAGCATGTGGCATTTCAAATCAGGATCAGAATTTTGACCTTGAAAGTGGAACCAGATATACTTTCTCAGCTCAGTTCTCCCAAGGAGACAGAAGTCCTGGTTTAGCTACTAAACTTGTTGCCTTTTAAATAAGTATTTTGCAAAAGAGCTTATTTTCATTATACAAAGAAGAGTGATGGGGCCAGGGGAGTATTATCTTGAATGTTCTCTCTAGTTTCAATAGAGTCTTATTCTATATAATTCCATAAGACTGAGCTCTCTGCACATTGGGTAAGGGGCACATTATCTCATGCCTTCAAAAATATCAAGATAGTTATAGAAGGACCTGGGACTATCCCCACATTTTGGATCTTGATTTATGTATAGGTCTGTGCAGAGGAGCTCTTTGATTCATGGTCATGGGTATGTCTATACATATAATGTAGCAGTACTCTCCAGACCCCTCTGGCCTCATTGAAACAGTTGCACTGGATTTGTATGTCTTGGTGTTGAGCCCCCATTCTGTCTGGGAGAACCCTGTACCACTGGGCTTTCCTGAAATCCGTATGTGGTATGGTAGCCATCTGAAATGGCTTCATCCACAACTCCCAGCACTTAGGATTTCTCTGTGCTTGCTAATGCCTGAGCCATTTCATGATCTCCATGAGAATATAAACAATGGCAAAAAGAAAAAAAAAATGTCGACAGAGGTCTTCCAAGCAGAGTCAGGGAGCAGGGACGAAGCAGGGAGATGTCTGTGTGGCCCCTACTATGTTCTGGTTTTCCTACTGGCTGCCATTTTAAGTGCACAACAGCCCCGAGAGGCAGGGAGAACCAGCTGTTTCTATGATAAGGAGCAGAGTAGAAGACTGAAGTCATTTCTTTGCTCTACACTGAAGATGGTGTGATTTCAAAGTCCCTGCTCTGTCCTTTATGCCAGAGACCACCCCAAAAGTTAAATGGTTCCTTCAAACATCCCACGAATTTGAATGCTACAGCCCTCTATTCTTCTGGAGAGACCCTCAGAGGACACTGAGAACCCCAGATTTTGATTGGGGGATCTCAGATTCAACACCTCTCCGCGATGGGCACTGGACGTATGTTGGGTAAAAAGTGCCCTCTGCAAGATCTGACCCCAAGTAAGGGACACCAGGCAAGGCTAAGCTCCATGGTGTTTGAATTCCTCCCCTTCATTGCTCTGAAGAGAAAAAACAAAAACAAAACAAAATAAAAATAAAACACACACACACACACACACACACACACACACACACACACACACATACACATACACATACGCCTAAGAAATAGGAATGTACATTTGCATTCCTTCTAACTTGTATGTTTGCAAAATATAGACAGGCAAGTTGGAATCACTTTGACTTTGAAAGCATGATTTTGAGCAATTACCTGGAGAAAAAAAAATACCTTCTCTTCGCTAAATAGGTCTGTCAAAAAGAGTCATAGTACAGCAAGAATTGCTAGGATACATGCGTGTGCTGGTAAACTGGCCCCCACCAATTAAGTAGCAAAATGTCGACTGCATTCAGGCCCTTCCCGGTCCATAGACAGACTTGTGTAAGTTCATTTTCATAGTGGTGTGTATGTATCTTTAGACCTTAACTGACAGATTCCCACAGTGAATCGAGTAGGGAGTTATCAATTACATGGTTAGCTAGGCGCTGCAGTTGTATGCTCTGTGGCTTCCTGACAGAAGCAGGCAGAAAGGAGTGAAGGACTAATATTTCTGGTGCAGAAGAACTGTTAATATTTTAGACTGGGCTCCTCAAATATGCATGTTTATTTAGTTGGGAGAAAATGTGCATTTGAATCCTGCAAACCCTAAAGAAGTTTGCATTAATAAATAGTGATTACCATAATATTCTCTCCTAAAATATATTTTATTTATCAAATGAATGTCCTTCTGGGCTTCTCTTTATCCTTCCTGTGATGGGTAAATTAATTTCATCAAATTTTGATTTCTTCATGGTGATATTATGAACAGTACTTGAACTAATAAAATTACCCTGAGCAGATTGCTTATAAAACTATTTGCAATTGGAGAAGCAGTAATTGGGGCTATTGTTGCCTTTGGCTGCAGGATAATATATTCCTTTGTTTTCCTTTGCGAAATATTTATTGTGGGTTTTCCTTTAGCCTGAGTCTGATCTGCAAGTGGACTTGTATTTTGCTTTTGTGGATTGAAGCTGAGAACGGCATTCTAAAATACATCTCCCACTGAGACATCAAACTTCACAGAACCAGAAAGAGCTGAAAGATATGCTATGGATGCCCAAACTGTTTACACTTAAATAGATGGAAAAACATAGGCTGAAAAAGGAAAGTGTCTGCAAATGAGCTAGGAATCTGGCAAGGTCAGGAATGAGGGCTTCCTCATTCTTGGGCTTGGGTTCTTTTCATGGATGGCATTTTTTTCCTTTTCTTTTTTTTCAGTGTTGCTTAGATAGTCTAATATCTAAGTTGACAAAGGTTCGGATGTTTGTAATTGATTGTGCTAATTCTTCCCAAGTGAGAGGTAAGTGATGCACCAGCTTTTTTATCCACCATAATGTGATGGGCTGAGGGTAAAGCTTACAGAGTAGGTTGTAGAGCTGAAGAGTCAGAGGTGACAACACCTGGGAAATGTCCAGGTATCCTGGAAAGAAACAGCTTGGAGCAGTGCTATTATAGAAAGTGACTACTTTAAGCCAACCTGATACAAGAAGCTTACACACGTAGTTTCAGAGTATTCTTAGAAAACACTTAAAACAAATTATGAAAATGCTAGAATTGGGTTTGTTTCCTAATCAAGGATTCGGTGTCAAAAAGTACTAGTTATGACCAATGCTATGCAAAGAGGTTGCAACTAAAAACCTATAATGATTTTATTAAGTAGAAAAAATTGCCTTAAAATGGGAAATGTACTAAATACTTTATTTGCCCAGAACAGATCCTTAACATGTAACCTGTTAAAATGAAAATTAACATGCTTGATATGTGACATTTTTTTCTTGCGTTGAACATTATATAATCTTCTATTAGGATATCCTCCTAGGAAGGATAAAACATTATATGTCTATCAATGAAGCTTAAGCACATATTATACCTGACCATCTTTTCTGATAAGAAAAACCATGAAGCTATAAAAGGAGGAGAAAGATGGGGCAAGCTAGGACCTTGGAATGGGTCATGTGGCTAAATGTTCACCAGCCTGTTTCCTTTTTCTTCTGGCCATACCACTAGATTGTATTTCCTAGCCCTGCTTGCTGTTAGATTTGGCCATGTGGCTGAGTTCTAACTAATGGAATGAGCTTGGATCCTAGAATGACTGTGTGGAGCCAACCTCTCTCTGGTCAGCAAGACTTTATAGGAATAAAAGATAAACTTATATCATGTTAAGCTTCAGTAACTTTGAAATTTATCTGTTATAGTAGGTATCTTAGCCAATAATAGTTATCTTAGCTAATACAGAAAGGCGGGATTGGTGAAGAATTCCATCTTTTCTGAGAGTTATCCCTTGTCTGTTTTTTCCCCCCATCGAGCCTAGTATAACCATGTGGCATAACCATGTTAGCCTTTGGCAGAGGCTGATATGTGGCAGAGCTTGGACTTCTTAGAAGTTTTAACAGGTAAATTTTAAGTCCCCACCTGAAAGCAGCTTTCTCAAGGTCATGAGTTGGCACACTTTTTTTTTTTTCTGTAAAGGGTCAAATAGTTAATATTTTGTGCTTTGTTAGAACATATAATCTCTATTCAACTCTGTCATTGTAATGCAAAAACATCCATAGATAATAAGTGAACAAATGGGCATGGCTGTATGCCAATAAACTCTTATTTACAAAAACAGGTGGCAGAAAGGTCCCATGGGCAATCATTTGCTGACATCTGTCCTGTATGATGACCCACATTGTCAGGAAGTCCTAGATCAATTTTTTTCATAGTGATATTGACAGACTTCTACTTAAATAAATCAACTGGCTTATTTAACAACAGATATGACAACCCGCAGGATGCTTCCAACAAAAATACCATGCAAATCCTCATGTTTTTACAACAGCACTCAGAAGTAGTCAGATTTTCCTTATCTGCTTCCATGATTTGCAGTGAGGTGTCTGTTGATTGATACCTTTTTTGGGAAATGAATGTTTGGAGGAGAAAACAAGGAAGAAAGGATCACGTGGAACATGAAGGAGGAGAATCGATATTTTTATAGTTGCCTCATCCAGTTTCTACTATCAAAGTCTGGTTTTATTTGCCATTTTAAAATAATATGTACTGATATTTGGGCACAAAGAAAGAACCCTGGACTTTTGCCCAGATCCAGGTGTCCCTGAGTCCCTGACCCCCTCTACCACTTTTCTATCAAGAGCCAAGCTCCGGCCACTCATTTTTGGAATTTGTAACTGTTTCAAAATTACTGAATTGCAGACGACTTTAGCCCCAGCAGCGGAGGCTTCCATGATACCCACAGGTGATTCCTTCCAGGACTTATCTCCAGAGAGATCTCTATTTCCTGTTGATCATGCAGGCTTTACGTACTCTGTTCTGTCTCTGTCACAGCACATTATGTCAGGAAAGAGGAAATAGTTCAGCTGTAAATCTATGTCGCCGGCATGCAAGGTGTCGTGTTGTGCTGTCTTGAATGTGACTTGTCAACACCACAGGGCTAATAGCAGTGTCAGGGTCCCCGTGCCTCTAATCACTTTGCATCTCTGGCTAGTACAGATCTCTCCCCCATCAGTGGTGGGAGTTGCCCAGACTACATTCAGAGCAGGCATATGATTTATCCAGATCCTGGCATCGGAACACTGAGCACTTCCGTAGGAGCGTGGAAGTTGCAGCTGATGCCCGAGTTCTAACTGGCTGCCTAGGCCAGTGCAGTCTCCATGATCTGTCTGATAAAGGGGCTTCAGCTGGCCGAGGAATGCGGATGCTGTGTCAAAAGGTCATGGCTCAGAGTCAGAAATGCACCATGCTGACCTCCAGTTCTCCTTGAGGGGTGTATCGTAGAGGCACCCCAGGGTCAGAAGGATAGCCAGCTCAGGCTTGCCTAAGGTGGCATGGGAACACGAGGGAAATATCAATATTAAGTGGGGTTTAGGGAGACATTTACCAAAACAGGAGCATACACATCCCTGGCTTCATCAGCATTTCCCCAGGTGAGATGAGTCAAACATTTATATTTTTACATATGCAACACGCTTGCAGTTTTCAACCTGGGATGATAGAAAAACTTATTGAAGACGGTTAATCAGTTTTACAAAGGAGCCATCAGTAGAGGTACTTACCTACAGTTTTGAAAGTCACCTGGAGGATACCAGTCTGACTCACGGCTTTATGAGTCAGAAATAAGGCGTATTTCTAATACGCTCTCTGTGCTCCAGGAAGAACAATTGGTTTGGACATGAACTGGTTTCTATTTTTAGACTCCAGGCCCACGATACCTTAAATAGGTTGAGGCTGTGCTGATTTTACCATTCTTTGCCTTTAGTGGATTTTCTTGTTATGGTTTCAGATATATGATCTACAGAGATTGAGGAGACATAAGAACAGGGATGGTGAACCCAGTCCACTTGACATCAGTCTCCAGTTCTGGGTCCGAGGCAGTATGGCTCTGACTCCCTGGTCCTGTTAATTTCATGCTCCAGGAAGTCGTTATCAACTGGCCAGGGCTGGTGCACACGTCGAAGTTTGTTTGATATCTCCGGAAGAGAGTCTGAAGTACTGCTATTTTGATGTGGTTATTTTTTTTAACCAGCATCATGTGACCATCTTTAGTTTGACCAGTAAGTGCAGCACTATTATTTTTTAGTTAAAGATTAATTGCTCAGGGATTTACTGGATGTCTCTTTGATCACATGCATTGTGCAAGATGTGAGAACTTCAGGATGGACAAGAGATGCTCCCTGACCTCAGGGACTCAGGAAAACACAGCATTTCAAGGTCATGCTACAAAGTTTTTCAGAAAGGATAGTCAGGATGCACAGCAAAGGGACACTTCTCCCAAACTGAATGGAGAGGGATCACAGAAAGCTTTCTGGAAAAGTGATCCTGGGGCTTTCTTAGAGGAAAACTCACCATGGTTATTCAAATACAGCTTTCAGAGCAGCCCCCTAATTGGATGGAATTATAAATATTGTACTCCAATACTTGTAATTTCTATTTTACTGAAGAACACAGAGGCTCTTTGAGATTTGATATGTTCTTACATCACAAAACAAAAGATGAATAAATTCAAAAGTGGGCTATGTGTTTTGATCCAGCCCTGGCTTTACTGTTTTAGGCGCCATGAACTTTGACACATAAGTGGTTTCCTTTTTTTTCCCCCATGACAATGATATTTTTCTACTGTGTAGTGGTAGTAGGTTGGAATGCATTTGAAAAATTTAAAAATTGTCCCCAGCAGAGGCAAGATTTTTCAAGTTTGTTCATACTGGAACCTTTGCAACTTATTTTATAACCTTTTTTTTTTTTTTCCCAAGCAAATCTTGAAAGGATGAAACAAATGGATTGTGAAACTGGAGAGTATCTCATTTTTTAATCCATTGTTCTAGTGAGAGTTCAGAGTTTTCCTGTAAAAAAACATGTGGGCTAAGAAAAATTGGAAAAGGCCTCTTCAAGGACTTTTTCTTATGCTCCCTCTTGTTTCAAGATGCTCTTAATATGACGGCACATATGTCTTTATTTCTGTGTGGGGCCCTCATGTTCAGAAGCAAAGTAAAATGAATTCATTTTGTGCTAATGAGAGAGCTGCCATATGTTGGCCCACACTCTCTGTGTCCTTTACTTCTTGGACTGCTGAACTCGGCAACTATCTAAAAATGTACTCTCCAAAAATTTCCAGCAGGACTTCCCCCATTATTCAAATAGTGAGTCCAGCACAGTGGGCTCTATCCCACCCCTTCCGTATTAGTGTCAATCCTGACAGGAAAGAGATGAGATACCCAAGTTGGGTAATTTGAGGAGAATTTAATAAAGAGGCTATTTATAAAGGTGGGGTCAGAGCATATAGCAACCACAAGAGGTAGAGAATTTCCCAGGGACAGTTATGGGGGTGGCTATCACTACCTTGGGCCTGAAATAGTAAGGAGAGGGAGCCAGGTGAGGGTATCTGGATGGAAAGGACCCCCTGGCAGGAGCTGTAACCTTTGGTTGAGGAATTCACCTACCTGTGGTGATTTCTCTCTCTCCCAAGAAAAGGTCTCAGGATAATAAACATTCTCCCCTATTATTCAAAAACCCACCTAGAAGCCAGATGGTAAAAAGGAACTCATTGATATAGCTCAGACGGGTCAATTTTCCCAGGTATGGAGCAGAGTACAAAAAGGTAGGGAGTGGGTCTGGACAGCAAAATGGAAGATTCCAGCAGAGCTGTTAAGTTAGCTTCTTCCCCAAAAGCCCACTGGCTGTGGTCTATGCCCTATTCCCAGCCTGTCGTTCCTCAGTCGTGTCCCGTGTCTGTCACTGGGGCCAGCATCTTGATACACGGTTACCAATTTATCACTACCTATGGCTGGAAAAACAAGCC
This sequence comes from Macroglossus sobrinus, assembly GCA_004027375.1. Taxonomy (NCBI): domain Eukaryota; kingdom Metazoa; phylum Chordata; class Mammalia; order Chiroptera; family Pteropodidae; genus Macroglossus; species Macroglossus sobrinus. Next base: position 55,620 of record PVKZ01003619.1, on the reverse strand, counting down.
CCGATGGATAGTTAGGCAAAGCAGATGCAGGTGGTTCTTCTCAGCATTGTCTGAAGGGTTTTATTTTTTGTCAGGAACCAGCCATGAGTTCTTCATAAAAACAAACAGAAAGTTATCAGTGCTGAGTTTTGTGACTTACAAAGTAAGTCATATAATGTGTAAAACTTTGAGACTAACAGCAGTGACCTTCTCTATGGGGGAGGGGGCTTAATTAATAAAATTATCAGTATATTAAGAGTTCTTTCAATCCTGGATGTTCCCCAGATATTTCTCGAGTTTATATAACTAATTGAGAATAGTGTTCCATCTTGAGCAGTCTGAACAACTAACCATCTTTCCTCTTTGAGTGGTTTTTAGAATTCTAATTCAATTGGAAGGCCATTTTTTTTTTAGTCTGAGTCATTCAGTGTCATGAACTAAATACTTTAACTTACTCATATGTGATGAACTTTATTCTGTTTGCTCAGATTCCTGAGATAGAATGGCCCTAATGTGATCAGACCATGCTGCAGGAACTTAGGAGCCCCACAAATATTTCTTCCAGCCAACCGACCCACACCTGCCCTTTGGCTGAAGATCCCTGTCTATAGCATAAGTGGTGATCCCACCAGTCAGGTTTAGTGTGGCCAGCAGTAGATGCCATGGCTTTCAGCTCTCAGGGATTTGAACAGAGAAACACACAAAAAGACTGCCAGCTGGTGACAAACACTGAAACAGAGACATCTTGTGGATTCAGGGATTGAGTGTCCAATTGGGACTTTATGAAAGAAAGAGTAAGGAAGAAGAGACCAGGAGCAAAGAGGAAATTGGCTAGTAGAGGATAATGAGACAGGTGTTCAGAGAGGAAGTAGGGATGTTAAGAGAGAGAAAGACAGAGGAAGCAAAGTAGGACAGAGAGAGAGAGAGAGAGAGAGAGAGAGAGAGAGAGAGAGAGAGAGAGAGAGAGAGTGTGGGACAGAGAGTAAGAGGCCAAAGACCTTCATTTCCCCTAGATTAGTTCCTGACCCTGTTTTCCATGAGGCCTGAGAAAGGCCCCACCCACAGCATAAGGAGCTCCGAGTAGTCTGGCTGATGTGGTTCTGGGGGGAGATGACTGTCCAGCTTCAGTGGATTTTTAGAATCCTGAGCTACTAAAGGTCAACAGCTGTGTTATTGCAAATACTGTGGACTGCGTTTCATCAATGCCAAAATGCACATCACACTGACAACAGCTCTTTGTTAAACCTGGGGAGTCCCCGGAGCCCCAGGGTAATTTTGTCACCACCCAAGATGTGGGATGGCTTAGCGAACAGTATGGGCACAAGAAAAGAAAAAAAAGAAGAAGGAAAGGAAGGAAGGAGGAAAGAGGGAAAGGAGGAGGAAGAAAAAAAAGAAATGGAGGGAGGCAGAGAGGAAGGAGAGAGAGAGAACAAAAAGAAAGAAAATAAATAAAAGAAAGAGAAAGAAAGGATGAAAGAAGTACGGGTGACATTTGGTTTCAGACCTGCAGGACCCCTCCACTCACTTAATCCAGCTTCTAGCCCTATCTTTCTGGTCCTTTGTCCTCATGCTCACTTGGCATTTTTTAGAAGGAGACAAAACAGGTGAAGTACATAGTGTAAGTGATTTCCCCTTAAGAGAAGGAGGTGTCATGCTGAGAAAAGGGAGCAACTCTCGAGGGGCGCTTGTCTCGAGACCAAAAACCTGGGAAGGACAGCTTATTTGGATCTTGGTTATTTCATTAGATTTATGAAGTGCTTTTGAAAAGAGCAGGGTGCTCTAGGGACAAGTCAAAACATGGCAGCCTTCAGCTTCCAGAGAGGAGAAGCTGAGATGGAAACGTGCAGGGAAGGACTTTATCCAGTCGATGACAGCAGATTCAGCCCTTGAAATCAAAGTCAAAGAAGCAATGTGGAGAAATTCTCACTACTGTGCTTGGAGTTCACCCTGATTGATTTCTCAGATGGTTTTTCTCTCCATCCCATATCTGGCGATAAGAGGCAACAAGTCCTGGAGAGAAGAGCATGGATTTTGGACTCTGTTAAATCCGGGTTTCTCCACTTGCCAGCAATAGAGTCTTGGGCAGGTTCTCTCACCCTTCAGAACCTCAGTTTTCTCTTCTGGAAAGTGTCCCATTAGCTGAACACCTCTGAGTATTGGTACGAAAATCCAACAAGAAGGTGAGGAGCTAGCCTGCTGGAGAGCTTAACACATTGCCTTGCCCATGTAAGCATTCGGCAGACTTCATCTGTAATTGCAACCTCTGTCTTTCCTGCCATCATCACCCACTTCAGGCTCATGTCCATGTGGGGCCCTGGAGCCTTGGGATCACCTAATTTAAGTTTTATTTATTCACACAACTTCTGCCACAACATAATCCTCAATACATATCTGTTAGTGGATGTAGGGGTGGGAGGGGAAAAAATCAGGTGATTAAGGAACACAACTTTAAGGATCTCCTTTCTCATTTGTTCATTCATTCATTCATTCATTCATAAATCTATGTACCTACAATGCTCTAGTTAGTGAAGATCAGCAATGTATGGAAGGTAGTCCTATCCTTGAGGCATTTACAATTAAGAAAGCCTGCTTGGGATTTTCGGCCATGATCTCCAGGGACGTCAGTGTTCTTGTCTATCTGTGCCTTCAACTCCCTCTTCTTCATGACCATCTCCCTTGTCTGCTTGGATAATGCTCTATGCAGTGACAGTGGCCTACCACATCTGTTCAAGGCACTCTCATTTTTAGTTTTCTCGGAGCAAGGATGAATCCTTTTTCATCTTTCTGGCTCACTTATCCTCTCCCTGTTATTCCATTCTCCCCCAGCCCCAGAGACAGCAGTCAGTCTCTTCTTCAGAAGCTAAAAGGGAAGTCATCACCATTTTTTACTGGCTCTCAGAAAGGTCAGCCACTTATATTTTCATATCCTTGGTTTGACTGCCATATGCCTTCCTGGGTCTTGCTATTCACTATTACCAAATGCTATGTCAGCTCCTTTTCTTAACCCTCGGCTGACTTCAACGTCTTCTAGACCTTTGAACAACAAAAGGCCTTCCTTTTTCTGAGGAGGCAATGCTCTTAAATTAAAGCTTTTGCAAGTATAGGGGTGCTAGAATAAGGGGACACTCATCGAACTGGCCTGATCCGAGAGATCACTCAAACGATGCATGGGACCAGGGAGATCAGAGTGCAGTGCCTTCTCCTGCTGTGTTATCATTGCATCTGGATTCCAATCCAAAGGCCCATGCTTCAATAGCTGTCATTGGTCATGACATTCAACCAGTTGGAACAAAATTATCTCAAACACATAGAACCCAGCAAACCTAAACTTTCATCTTTTTCCACATGGATCTAAAAGTATGAACATTTGTGAATCAAGGGAGGGCAGTGAATGCCAGTTGGGCTCAGATGACTCACTTCACATCAGATATGTCTATATGTGTGTGTTGTGTGGTGACGTGTTTCTGTGTGGGGTTTGTTTTTTCTCTGACAGAATGAAATATTTTACATAAGCTCCCTGTTCCTTCCCATTATTCCATCCTAATGGCTCTTATCAAAGTTGGCTGACAGTAGCCTCAAGCCTAACCAATGAGGCTACACAAGGCAGAAAAGACCACCTCATAAAAATCAGCTGGAAGGTCAAGATGAAGCAAGCCTGCCAGGGTCCCCCTTGCCATAGGGACGTGTCCTCTGAACACTCCTTGAAGTATAAAAATAGCCTCAAGAGTCACTGAATGCTAAGCTGGCTTTCTCCCCAAACCTTATAAGTAGGCAATCAGGATTTAACAACCCACAAATTTCCAATTTTTAGTTTATGAAAAAAATATATATATACATATATGTTTACCACAGTGAGACTCATCTTAAAAAAAAAAAAATCATTCAATGACTTCCTCCCTCTATTTCCAATGAGGAAAACTGGACTATTTATGCTGCATTTTAGGCTTTTTTTCATATATAATTTTTCATATAAATGCACATTTTCCTCTTCTTTTGGGGCGGAAATTTAACTTTTGTGGAAAGGTGATGTGTGTTTAAATTACCAATTTCATAGGCAATATGTCTGATAATTGCAGAGAGATACTGAGTTAACTTGTAGCAATGAGTTTACGTGACAAAGGGAAATCAGTTTGATTGCAGTAAGCAGGGGATAAGGCGCCGAAACTTTACTATTTGGGGGTGGGGGGAGGTTGGGGAAGGGAGGCCCTGAAATTGCTTTTTATAATTAAAAAGGGAATCTCGGATGTTTTCTATCTTGAATATTTACAATAAAACCTTTAAGTGCTTGTCAAGAGGGTAATGTGTCGTTAACTGGGGACTCTGCCTCGCCTCTCCTCTCGGACATGACAGTGGGGCAGGATAAGAGAAGAGTAATTATAGTTCCGCAGGGCTGCCAGGTGTGATAAATGACTAATCAGCACGCAGGAGCCTCTGTCCTCAAAGGAGGACTATTACAGTGTTATCAGCTGCAGGCCTGGGTGTACGGGGCCCTGAACAGCGATGGGGACAGGACCTTGTGCCGGCGGCTTGGCATGCCGTGGCTGTCTCTTAGTTTTGTCACTGGCGTCTTTGTGTGGCTGCCACTGAGGGGGAAGGAGACACACAGGGACTCTGGCAATCTGCCTCACGCTAATATTTACATAACATGCTCGCCAGCCTTTGTGGCCCAAGGCTGAGGGTGGCTTTTGCGGGGAGTGGGGGTGGCTTTGATGGCACAAGACCCTGCAAGAAGCCTGTTGTCCCGTGATGGAGCCGGCGGGCCTTTCCTATCTCTCTCATGTCTCTTGGGTGTGGGCATTCCTCATAGTATATATGACCGCTTTCCACATGGGAACAATGCTGAATTGTTCCCTGGACAAGCTGACAACTCAGTCCTGTACTGGCATGTACCTCGGGTCGCACTGGACCCTTGACCGAAATGTTCTTCGACTTGCTCAGGGACGGAGCCCCTTTAGATTTGATTTGTTTGCTCCTTATGATCAGGAAATGGTACCTATCAACCCAGAATACACCATCAGAGAGGAATTAATCAAAGCCCCTCCCAAATTGCACCACATTGATTCTTTCCTTATAAGCCTTCTTGCTTTCGTTTTGTTTCTTTTTTTTCTTCTCCCAGCATGTGGAAGGGTGACGCAGGAATAGCAAGACCATGTTTTTAAAAATCGTAGCAAAAAATGTACATCAGGAAATAAGCATCAGAGTACGAGGAGGTACCTGATGTGACAAAGGACATAATGTGCTTAAAAGAAAAAAAAGAGATAGGACTATATTTTTGATACAAAGGTTATTTTTATAATACTTGCATTTTTATCGGTTGGCGTATTTTAACAGGAGCCCTGACTGAAGTCACAAAAATTATGACTCCAGCACCCGAGCTACTTATCTGACAAATGCAATGTGAACGCTCTTGTTCTTATCAATGAGATCAGATTTCAGAAATGAATGCGAAGACCGAGGCGTTGCTTTGTGCACAGATAACCTTGCAGACACGAACTCCCAAACCAGAATAAAAGATTTCTCTATGAAATAATGGCCCAGGAAGCCCAATCGCGTCACACGGTAATAGACAGTGGGGGGTGGAATCAAAAGGGGGAAAAAACTCATTTCATCTCAGTTAATGGCAGGGAAACGAAGGCAGAGAAGGACTTTCTTTGGAGCGGAGCTGGTGTGACAAAGACCAGGGTTTCGCCGTGTCATGCACCATTTGCCTTTGCACTGGGCTCTTTTCAGGAGCTGTGAAGCCATTATTATAATGTGAAAAAGGTGGAAAGAAATACTCCCTTCTGGACACTGGAAGGGCAAATGAGGTGCAAGCCTTTTTTTTTTTTTTCTTTCTTGCTTTTCTTTTTCTCCCAGTCTCCCTCTCTTGCCTTTTATGCACAATGTGCTCAGAAAGAGTTTGAATTCCCTGGTAAAAACAAAACAAAAGAAAACAAAAAAAAAACTGAAGGATGCCAAGGAGTTTACTGTGCCCTTCGATAAACAGTTGTCTTGGCTCTGCTCACCTCCTTTAGTGACTTAGCTGGCTAGAAGGTCACACAAGTGTGTTCTGACCTCAGCTTCTCTCTGCTCACGTTATTTTCAAATAAGAGAGTTCAAAGCTCATGTCCAGTCCTTGCTCTAAGTTTTTAGCTGGAAAGAGGGACTGAGGTGGCTGGATTCATGGAAAAACCAGGCTTCGTTCTGTCTGGCTTCCTCTTCTCTCTGTAACCAGCCACTGAAAACAGTGGCTTTCCCGGGGCAGGGCACAGAATTGGAAGATGAAAAGAAAGGCTTTCCTTTTTCTGGTCCTCAGCTGTCGTAAAGAATGGCTTCTTCACGGTGCTGATTGGCAAACCAAATTCTTTCTAAATTATGAAATCCGAGTTGGGACTCGGAGGCTGATTAAAATGAGCTTTCTTCTAACTGAAAGACAAATGTGATTGCTACTGTCTTTTAAAAAAAGAAAAGAAAAGAAAACTTTAAACTAGCTTGTTTCTATGTGGTCTATGGGGGACAGCAAGATTACATATACAGCCAGCATTTGATTCTCAGGACTGCTAAAGTGTGAAGAACAGCAGTGACATTCTAGTCTTCAATAAATCACTATAAAAATGTTTATGAACCCTGCAATTTACTGTCTTTTAAATGCAAATTGAAAGGGGCACCATTGCAAGTGTAAAGGAGACCCGAGGTGGCCTGAAGGAATTTTAAATTTTTGTGATAGGTTTTGGAGATTGTATGATCTTAAATGGGACTATTTTCAAATGATTTTGCATTTATACATCTGTGACATTTGGGTCAATTTATTAATGAGATTGCTGTGGATTGCACGGAGGTGAAGGCTGGTGTCACCTTAAACAGTGGCTTTGAATAAATGACATCTTCACTTCACCGAAGGAAGAGGGACAATGGTGATTCAAAATCCAGATCCCAAAAGTTGTTTTGACAAAATGAAATTAGAACATGGTCCCTTCAGTGGAAGTCAGCTCATACATAGATTTTTAAAAATGAAACTTTTGTCTTCTTTAAATAAAATTTCCATTTGGAAATTTTGAAGACTTGTAGATAGATAAAGTGAACTTGGAAAGGGCAGAAAATAGCCATCCTACAGCAGTAGGACAGACCCCTTTTCAGTCGAGTGCTCCCTAAAAGGCAAATTTTTTTCTATGGTTTAGTCATCATCTGGAGGTTTTTCTATCTTTGAAGAAAGTGATAGATAAAAAGAGTGAGACAGAATCCTACTCCTTGTCCAGGCTCACCTCTTCTAAGTCATGTTGAGTTGGCCAAATTTTTAGTTATATTCAACCTCAAACTTGCCCACCTATAAAACTGCTCTGAGTTTGCAATGAGCCGATGTATATGTAGAATAGTACAGCACCAGACCCATGAGTGGGGATCCCTAATTATTATCTCTATTTCCCTCTTTTGCCTCTCTGCCCACACTTTTCCATTCACCCTAACCAATGTGAAGGGATAAGAGGAGATGAAGAGACGGTGGTCAGTTTACATCGACATGTCGATGCGAATTAAGATTACATTCATTCAAGGAGGTTCTCATATGTGTCACATCCTTTGAAATGTGAATCAGGAAAATATGGCCAGGTACAGTGAAAGAAAGTAAACAGCCCATGAAAACAGGTTGCTCTGCAATTCTCCCGACTGTTCCCTTCCTGCTTCCCACCTGCGTCATATGGAAAACACCCAAAGTAGGCACTGTTTATAGAGCCATTGCTTGCAAAACATTTCCCCACTCTCCAACATATGTGCTGTAAATGCTACAGAGAGCTGTGTCCTCACTTGCTGCTCCTGCAAAAAAAAAAAAAAAAAAGGCATTTTGCTTGTTTTCAAACATGAGCATCTCACGCGGATCGGAGGGCGAGGAGTGGATCTGTGTGCCTTGGCAGCCCTTCACTCAAATGCGCATCTCTGGCAAGTCCTATCTGCTGAAAGTGCTGCCACAGAGCTTGCTGTCAGATTCTGAAGTCATTATACCATCTGTTTTTCCAATCTTCTGCTCTTTGGTGTAGACATATGTTTGAGGGTGTGTGTGTGTGTGCGTGTGTGTGTGTGTGTGGGGGGGTGCTTTTATCCTGGGAAGAAGAGAAAGATGCCTGCCCACTTCTCCAAGAGATCCCAAACCAAACTGAAATAAAAATTTAAATGATTCCAAAGTGGATTCTCCTAGCAAAAAATTTTACAATATAGGGTCATCTCCTGATTACCATCCTAATATCAATATCAGCTTCAGAGACAATGTGCCTTTTGTATTTGTAGATAATTAAGGAGCTGAGTATCCTGACTTTGTTTTCATTCTTATCCTGATCATCTTTAACATTCAACAGGTTAAAAAAGAAGTTCACAATTACCTTTGTATATCCTTGTATATCCATATGAACACCAATGTTCTTATTGCAATTTTTTTCTGTTTGTTTGTTTTTTACACTTTCATAGTCCTTTGTTCTTTCTGGCTTCTACTTAAAGAATAGTGTGTGTATCCCATGGTGCCTATAAACGCTGACTCTTGTGTTGCTGATCACACCAAGAAACCTAATGTACAGCATATTTGTACTTGTATTTATTTCTCCCCTTCCTTTGCCTTCCTATTCCTTCCTTTCCTATCCTGTCCTACCTAGACCCTTTCTTTCTACTATTCCCCTGGAAGGAAATATTCAGGCTGGCCTGAGGGAGGATAGCGATTGTAAGGTCAACTGGGCATGGGATGGAGACCGGAATAGATTTTCCATGCTGATTTCACGCCTCCTTCCTGGAAATTTCTGAATGTTTTGCAGCCTAATGTTTAGCTTTCAAAATTCCTTAAGAAAAATTGCACAACGTGAGTAAAGTGGGGACATTTTTCTTTTGTGCCAGTGCCCCATGAATTGTTGAAACACAAATCAATTTTCCGTCTCTCTTCCAAAGTGCTGGTTGCTTCTCTGCCATCACCATTAGATTCTGAGCATCTCTGGGTGTTTGTCCTTTGTCCTTTAGCCCAGAGCAAAGCCTACTGCCTGCACAGAAGGTGCTCCACACGTGTTTGTGGAATGAACTTGAAGAAGCTAATGTTTTTAAAGACTTTTATGGATGGATGAAAACACAGAGAAATCAAAGTGGTTAAGCACAGTGGTTAGCCCTTGGAGTCATTCTGAGTTCAAATCTTGGCTCTACCTGTGTCTGGGTGCTATCAGATGAGTTCATTTAGTTAAGCCTCAGTTTCTTAGTATGTATGAAGGGTATAATAATAATACGTCCTTCATTCAGAATTTGTGGTGAGAATTGGATGCCTTGATGTGGTAGGAAAGTGCCTAGCCCAGTGCTCAGCATAAATAAAGGGCTCCTTAACTGTGTTAATAGATGCTTTTCAGTTTCTACCTTGAAGTTCAAGAACAAGTCTTCCTTCAGTTGAAGGACCCTTTGAAAACCCCAATCTGATTCTTAATCTCAGGGTGCATCTCTGAATCTTCTCCTGCTGGCAACTCTAAAACCTGAGCACATCTCAAAACCCTATCTTAGGCAAGCAGCAGTGATGCTGAGCTTTGTCATAAACATACATCCAAAGTGCCAGCCACAAAACTCGTGGAGTAGGTATCAAAAGCTGCAAAGAATAGTACGGAAATAATGCTGGACCACTCCACCTTCTAGAAACCCAGTGGTTGTTGGGGTTGAGGGGCAGGCGGGAGTAGCAACATTCCAGAACTGGGAAGCCATAGTAGGTTTGTTCAAAATAATTGTCGAGCCAGCTCAAGAGCCCAGTGCCATTGGCTTTTCCCATTTTTTAGTGGATTCTTCTAAGAAAAGGCTGCATCACTGTGCTTTTGATGGTGCAAAAGATGATACTATATGGAGAAAGATGGGCCTCAGTGATAACACAAGTATTATCTATGACAAAAATAGACATCTAATTAAATCTAAAGAGTTTCATAATAAGTGTAAACTAAAAATTCTAAGTGATAAGCATTGTGCCACGTTTTATTTGACAGCATTTTTTTTCTTAGTGGAAAATAGATAATGTCATCTATAACATTTGCTTCAGTAAAACACAGTATCTGATCTCCTGACTGAAATGTTTAAAGTGTTTTTTTATGCATCTGTGGGTAGACCAGAATCCTCCTGTGGCCCATCAGACAGGCTGTTCCTGGTTTGGCCCCTGCTCACTTCTCTGGCCCTGTCAAGCACCAGAACTTGCACCCATCATTTGGTTTCCAAGTTGCATCTACACCAGCACACCATCGGCATCTCACCATCTAAGGTTCTACCTTTGCCTAAAATATTCTCCCTCTTCCTCTTCCTTTAGATCCTACCTGTGGTAGACAGAATAATGTCCCCAAAGATGTCCCCCTTCTAATCCCCACAACCTATAAATATGTTATGTCACATCACGAATAAAGAATTAAGATTGCAGATGGAATTAAAATCTCTAATCAGAGGATATTACCTGAAATCAGGAGATTATCCTGGATTATTCATGTGAGCCCAATATCATCATGAATCCCTTAAGTGTGAAAAAGGGAGGTAGAAGAATCATAACCAGAGTGAAAAATATGTGGCCTGATGTTGCCATCTTTGGAGATGAAGGAAGAGGCCCTGAGCCAAGGCATGTGGGATCCTCTAGGATCTGGAAAAGGCAAGGAAACAGGTTATCCCTGGAGACTGCAGAAAGGGATGCAGCCTTGCTGTGGCTGCAGCTCTGAGACCCATTTAGACCTCTGACCTCCAGAAGTATGAGATCATAAATCCGTGTTGTTTCAAGCCAGTAAATTTGGGGTGCTTTGTTACAGCAGCCCCGGGACATGTGTACCCTCTAAAAGCTGCTTCCTCGGGGCTCTCAGAGCCCCCTGCAGCTCCCTTTTATTGCACAGTCGGAGTTTGTCTGTTAGTGTGCTCTTCCTTGTGTCATTATTAACTTCATGCCCATGTCCCCCGTCAGACCTGTGAGGGAAAGCCCCTTGGGAGGTTCAGTGTGACCTGCCCACAACCCAGGGCCTACCACTGCCCTGGGGCCCAAGGGTAGTTTTGTATTTGTGAAATAAATGAATGAATGCTTGAAGGAGTCAATGAATACATTAATTAATTAATCCATGGGAGAAAGAAGGACAAGGTGCTGTCAGCTTTAATTAAAGACATATATCCCACATCCGGGGCCAGCGAGGGAGAAGCCCTTTCATTTGTTGCTGAATGTGCTTCTGAATAAGGAGGGAGGACGATATGATTCCCAAACCACTCTGCTTAGACAATGCCAGGCAGCTCTGCCTTCCCCGCCCCACAAGTCCAGCGCACAGTCAGCTGTGTTCCCCTCCCTGTCCCCCATTCTCAGCAGGGGAATCAGGCTGACTATTTCTTTAAGAGATGCTGTTGAGTTTCTCCTGGTGGAGTGAAGGATTTGTAGCAAAACCCAGCGTGTAACTTGAGTGTTCTGCGAAGCCAGATATCGGTGCCAAGCTAAATTTGTGTGTGCAGCTTCTGTTTAAGGCAATTATATAGTGTGTAATACCCAGTAGAGAAATTAAGTCGAAGTACATTTTGCCCATAGAGATTATCCTCTCAGTTGGATTTATTTTAAACAAGTTTTGCCCCTTATACATTAAGGGCATACAATAAATCACTTATGTAATAAACTACACTATATTACGAGGAGTGGGGGGAATGAGCCGATGGTAGGGGGAGAGACTTCAAATGGAGCAGACCTCAGGCAGGAAGGGGCGGGGGGCAGAGGGGGCGATGTGGAGGGACCCGGCTGTTGTGCAGCAGGAGGTTGGAGAGGATACAGAAGGCAGCATCTCCGCAGCCAAGCTCAGGTCGCGGCTGAAGGGAGTTGCTTATGTAATAACTGCAGCGGCCTCGCTTCAGAAAAAGTTTCAGAGCCTGTCTCAGTTCTAGAGCAGCCTCTTGGTCTGTCTTCATTACCAGCAGTCTACAGTGAGACTGAAAGGGGAAGAGAAAGATATAAGATCTTATTAAAGATGAGAAAATAGGGGGAGGTGGAGATTAGGAGTCTTGGGAACCTGTATGGGGCGGTAGGGATGGGTTGTCTTTGTACATAGCATTAACAGCCCTGGAATGAATACAGAACAGCCAGTAAGATTTCAACCTCCAAAGAACAATGAATGATTTTTAGTGTAAGTATATCCTGGGTGACATGGGGGACATACTGTAGGAACATATTATTTATTGTTGATTCGAAATTCAGTTTCACTGGGTGTCTTGTATTTTTATTTGCCAAAACTGAGGGCTCTCGCCATTGCAGAACTAAGAATGACAACCGTTCTTTTAGCAAACACACTTTCAAGCTCTCTGTATGACACTCTTTGCTAAGCGCTTCACATGCATTAACTAATTGAACCCTCACAAGCCAACTCGGAGGGAGGCAGTGTGTTTATTCCCATTTCACAGAGCAGTAAACTGAGGTTTATAGAAGTTCAACCATATGCTGTTTCTCTCCTTCTGTAAGGGAAGGGACCAGGCTTCACAGTGATGCCCATCTGGCTCCAAAAATGTGTGCTCGTCATCACTAAGTTATACAACCTCGTGTAGATGCTGATTTGAAAAATAACTTCGCGATGAAACATGCCAAGGGAGACTGCCCGTCCTCCTTAATGGAGAAACGCATTAGAGCTCAAAAACCCATGCTGTTTAGGAAAGAAAAATGGTATCGCTCAGAAAATCATTTGAAAACTTCCTGGCGCATACACCTGGCTCACCACTGCATGCCATGTGTCCTCAAAGCACACGGTCTGCAAAGCACACATCAGGAACAAGGCAATTCAGACCCCACTGTTTCCCGCCAAAGAACCTCCTTCCAGAACCCGCCTCTGTGGGGAGCAAAGAGAAACCACTCCAACCTACATGTTTGTCATTCTCTAGCTTTGAGAGCCCAATAAAACCAAGTGCTCAGTAAGAATCAGACATGGGTAAGCTGCTTGTAATTTATGATTTAATGCAGCATAGTGTAAAAATAGGCAATGAAACTGAAAGGCAATCATACTTTATTGTCAGAAGGAATGGGAGGAACAGGCATGTGATCTAACACTTGCCGAGAGCCCACTCTATACGGGGAACATGCATGACATATGTGGTTTCATTTCATCACCCCATTATCAGCATGCAGCCTCTCTTATTTATCTAACACTGATTAACAAAGTACCCCATAATTTACTGGCTGAAAAACAACTGTTTTACTCGATTTCATGATTTTCTGTGTCAGGACATTGGCTAGGGCTTGCCTGGTGCATCTTCTGTTCCATGGGGCGGGCAATTAGTATCCAGGTGGTGAGAAGGCTGGTTGGAGGGTCTAAGATAATTCTTCTCAAGTCTGTGCCTTGTGGAGCTGGCAGGGAAAGGCCAGCTTAGCTGGGTTCGGGCACAGTGGTCTGGGTCCTGTAAGGCAGCAGTTCCAGTGTCACATGGCTTTTCTGACCTAGCCTCGGAAGTCATTGTACCCTGGCGCATGCACAGAACTGTCTCTAGCACACAGACGACTTGCCGTGTGTAATTGTCGAATGAATGAGTGTCTGGCCATGCCAAATGGTGGACCAGTACCGGCATACTACCTCATCCGAGGAGAATTCCTGGGATAACAGAGAGTCCATTCATGTCTGCCAGGCAGATTCGAAACATTTTCCGTTGGCCTAGGAGTGGAGGAACACGCCAAAAAGTGCGTGGGGGCAGAAAAAGCTGTGGTGGAGGCGGTCCCTGGAAGCTTTGGCCCCATCGGCCAGGGTCTGCTGGTTTCCATTATAGCCCTGGTGTGGCAAAGGATGCCAAGTGGCTGTGGGCACGCGTCAGCATTCCTGTCCTTCCACATCTCCTGTGCTTGTGCGTTCCTCTTCCCTCTTAAATATCCTTTTGAAGCCCATATGTTCCATCCACCCCAACTGGTGTTTATACTAGTGCAAAGTGAGGGCTGTTCAGACTTGGGGAGTTTCACGGGAAGGTATTAAATGTGTTTTGAAAATACTTGAAAGTCCAGCTGTGTATGTTTTAGTTTTATATTTAGCCTTAAATTAGAGACTCCATATACCTCAGTAATAAAAAGGCACAGCAGGGACTTGCATTTTCTTTAAGTTTGCTGGGGCCGTGCACCTAGGTGAGGTTTTATTATTTGTACTTTTTTTTTTTCCTTTGGTTGTTTAATTCCATAGCTTAATTCTGGCCTTTACGGTTTTAGAGATTTCCTCTTGTGTTTCAGAAAGGGGTTATTGTTGTTTTTTCCTTCAGTCAAATTTGATAAAAGAAAAGGGAGAAAAGAAGAAAGGAGGGGAGTGGGGAGGAAGAAGCACAAATTGGCACCTTTTTGTACCAGTCCCTGTGCCTGACCTGTTGACACAGTTAATCCTCAGCACTCCCTCTGAAGAGGGAAACCGAGTCTCAGCAAGGCCAGGAAGCTTCCTCCTTTCTCTGGTGCTCAGTCTGCTTTGAGCAGCACCCTGCTTTCTGCCTGTGGACCTGCGGCTTCCTGACACCACCTCCTCCCCTCTCCAGCTGAGGTCCCCAAGAGTCCGTCTCAGGCCAGAGTCCAAGGCTGCTCGCTGATCCGCGGGAGGAGAAGGAACACATGATTCCCCAGTATTGTTTCTTACCCAAGCGAAGGACAAAGTCACAGGAACAATGCAGCTGGTAGCTAAGGATGACAACTTGGTGTGTGAGTGTCCTAGGGCCACCTTTAACAACGGGCCACAGAGCACCAAAGCATGAGGCTTAAAACAACAGATGTTTAATGTCTCAGTCCTGGAGACTAAAAGTGCCAAATCAAGGTGTTGGCAGGGCCATGCTCTCCCTGAAAATTCTAGGGGAAAACTCATCCTTGCTTCTTCCTAACTTCTGATGTTTTCTGTCAATCCTTGGCCTTTTTTTTTTGGGGGGGGGGCTATTAGAAGCATTGCTCCAAATATTTGTAGGGCACTCTCTTAGTTTTTATCGCTGCTGTAACAAATTATCACAACATAATACCTCAAACAACCCAAATTTATTATCTGGCAGTTCTGTGTGGCAGAAGTCCAACATGCATCTCATAGACCATGGTCAAAGTGTCACCAAGGACAAGCTTCTGGAGGCTCCAAGAAAGAATCTGTGCTGTCTCTTGTCCATCTCCTAGAGGTCTTCCACGTGGCCTGGGCCCCTTTCCTCTGTCTTCAAAGCCAGCAACGTCCACTGTGTCCTTCTCACACTGACATCTTTCTGGTTCTAACCTCAGATCCCCTCTTCCACTTTTAAAAATCTTTGGGATGACATTGGGCCCACCGGATAATTCAGGATAATCTTCTTATTTTAAAGTCAGCTGATTAGCAACCATAATTTCATGAGCAATCTTAATTTCCCTTTGCCCTATAACCTGACATATCCAGGTTCTGGGGGAAATTAAAAAGGTGCCGTGAAAGAGAATAATAGCGGGAAAGACTGACATAAATGGAGCAATCACGGAAAGTCTCCCGAGGAACCCTAAAGCTTGAGTACAGGCCCATTGTGTCGAAGGCCTGAGAAAAGGCGTTCAAGACAAAAGAAACAACAAACACAAAGGCCTTCAGATAAGTCATTCTCGCTCTTTTCCATATAACGTATTGGAGAAGGTAAGCCGGAATGGTTGTTAGCAGCTGTTGCAGCGAATCGGGAGAAAGATGACAAAGGCCTTGTGGCAGGCTGAACCTTAGCACTCAAGGATGCCCATGTTCTACTCCCCTGGACGTAGAAATGTTACCTTATATGACAAAAGAGAATTTGTAGACATGATTCACTTGAGGATCTTGAGATGGGGAGATGACCTGGGTGGGCCCTCGATGGAATCACAAGTGTCCTTGTAATAAAGGCAGAGGAAGATTTTATTACAGAACAAGGAAAAGTGGTGATAAAAATGAGAGGCTGCAGTGGTTCAAAGTAGGAGTGAGGAGTCAAGGAAGGCCTGCAGACACTGGAAAAGGCGAGGGAACTAATCCACCCCGAGAGCCTCCAGAAGGAACTGGCCCTGCCAACACCTCGACTTTAGCTCTGGGAGACTGGTTTGGGCCCTCCAGCCTCCAGAACTCTAAGAGGATAAATTTGTGCTATTTTAAGCCAATGAGTTTGTGGTGATTTGTTATGGCAGCCATAGGAAACCGATGCATCTCGCTCGGGATACGCTGTTAAGGATGAGGATGACAGGCCTGATTTAAGAGATCTTTAGGATTCAGTATTCATAAAACTTGGTCTCAGTGGGGTGCAGAGTCTAAAGTCCCTAATTTGGGAGACTGGTGGTGTCAACTGAGATAAGAGGAGAAGCAGCAGGAGGAAAGAGTTTAGTTCAGGGTACGTTGAGATTGAGCCAAGAGGTGATGCTAAGTGGGCCTTTGGGTGTGTGGGTCTGGAGCTCTGGAATCTCGGGCTGAAGATCCAGCATCTAGCATACTGCCTGTAACACTTTAGGCTCTCATTGAATTAATGGATGATTGTGAATAAACGAATGAATAAGTGAACAATTGATACTGATGTGGGAATCCTCTTGAATGGTAGCCGCTGACACCATCACATTGGGGAAGAATGCTCAGAGGCCTGATATTGCTATTAACCTTTCTGCTTAAAAGTGTATCCCATGAACCTTGTCGTATTTAAAGGAAATTTCATTTGGCTTCTTTCTACCCCCATGCCGCTATGAGTTAAAGCCTTCAGAGTATATCATTTTGCAAATCCTTCCCTATCTCTCAATCAATGGTGTGCCACCTTTAAATGCTGGCAATTTCTGGGCCAGGCAGTGGTATGTATGATCACCAACATGTATTAACCTTAATGAATAGGCCAAGCACTTTGAAATTATTATCTCCTTAAACCTCACTGCAGGATTAATCAAAGGTGACATGATCCTGGCTGGTACTGTTATCAGATGAGGACAGAGACTTAGTGAAGTAGCTCGCCCAGTATCCCATAGCTGCTCAGCAGCAATGTCAAGATGCAAACTAGAGCTCTTTCCAGGATACAAAAGCCATTCGATATTTATCATCTTACTAATAATAATGGAGAAAGTAAATCATAACAACAACTGCCCTTTATTAGCCACTCAAAGCATCTCAGGCTCTTTACCAAGCACTCTGCATGCAGATTATCCTCAGAACACCCTTAGGAGGTACTTACATTCTTTGTACTAGCTATCTATGGCTGCATAACAAATTACCACAAACACAGATGCTTAAAACAACATGTATTTGCTTATTATCTCACAGTTCCACAGGCCAGAAGTCCAAGCTTAGCTAGCAGAGACTTTCGCTCAGGGTCTCACGAGGCTGAAATCAAAGTATCAGCCAGGTCTTGGGTTTATTCAGACACTTAGAGTTGATGACAAAAATTATTTTCTTGTGACTACAGGCTGACATGATTATTTTCCTGCTGGTTGTTGGCTAAGGGCTGCTCTCAGCTCCTAGAGACTTTTTTCAGGTCCTTACCATGTGGCCCCCTTCATAAATGCTGACACAGCATGGACATTTTTACCTTCAAGGCCATGGGAAAATCTGAATCTCTCTCTTCAGGGAAGATACAGTCACATTCCAGAGATTACCCAATTAGGCCGGGCCCAACCAGGATCATCTCATATTCTCATTCTCTCTCTCTCTCTCTCTCTCTCTCTCTCTCTCTCTCTCTCTCTCTCTCTCTCTCAACTCTTAACTCAAAGCCAAATGCTTTGGGACCTTAATTACAGCTATAAAATCCCTCCACCTTTGTTGAATAGCATAATCCAATCCCAGTAGCTAACTATCCCATCTTATTCATAGGTCCTGCCCACACTTGAGGGGATTACAAGGGTGTGTATCTAAGGAGGCAGGAATCTTGCCTACCTCATTATGTGAAAGTTCTATTTCACAGATGTTGAAATGGAGGCTTAGAGGCATTATGCAACTTGTCCAAGGGCACAGAAGAACAGAACTGGGTTTCAGGTCTGGTTCTGTCAGACTCAGGAGCCCATGTACCCTAACCCTCTTCTCCTGGCCCTGCCTCCACGCTCTCCCTCACCCTCACTTTGCCCAGCTTTTACCTGAAGGTGCTGATCTAGCTGTTTGCTGCCTCTGGAGAAGTGCAGGTCACTGCACCTGTCCCAGGCTTTGTCCTCCAGCCTCTCAAGCTTCCACCTGCATCCGGAGACCAGAGGGAACTGAACAAGTGCCAGTGCCTTTAAATGGAGCCACATTTGTATAATGAGCAGCACATGCACGGAAAGGCAAGCTAAAAATGTCTCCGACCTTCTAAAAACGACTCGACTTGGCCAGGTATCGAGCCGGCTCCATGACGTTAATGCAATTATCCTGATTCAGGATCAGATTTATTCGCCACTAAACATGTTATAACTTGATTGCAAAAAAAGTCCTGTATTATTCAAAGGAATCAATGGAGTTGGCTGTGAGCAGCCACCTTGCTCTTCAAGACTCAAGAGACGATCATCTGAGCTGCTAAAAAGACCCACTCACAACATGCACTATTTGGAGCTGTTTAATGAAAACAGGAGTGTGATGTGAATGCCAGTGAACTTGAGAGTTATAAGTGATCTGGGCTCCAGAACTTTGAAGTTTTTCCTGCTTTCTGCAGAGGAAGTGGGTGCTGCTGGAATGTGTATGACTGGAGCTGGGGATCTTTGGTGCTATGGCCCCTCCACTCAGTCAGCAAATATATTCTGATCTCTATCTGGGTGCAATGAACTGTGCCAGGGTCTGGGGAGAGAGTGGTGAGCAAAAAGGAAACGGGAGCCCTGCCCTCAGGGAGCTTTCACTCTAGAAGTCAATCACATTTTCATGCAAAGAAATGTACTGTTGCAACCAGGGGTGCATGTTGTGGAGGAGAGGTATGTAGAAGACTACACCTAACAGGGAAGCTTTGACCTCTGCTGGGAAGGTTGTTGGATAAAGTGAAGCCTGAGCTGACAGATTTGGCATTAATCTGGTTAAGAGAGGTGACCTTGATCAAATCATTGAGCCTCTCTGAACCTCAGCATCCTCTTCAGAAGAAAATGGAATGGAAGAATAATGGGTCTTGAGCTTGCCGAATATTAAGGAAGCTGCTCTCCCTGAAAACGCCAACCCAGGCCTTCATTCTTCTTTTGTCTGTAAATTTTCCTTGTGTTTCTGCTCTACCTTCGTCATGCCTAGATTTAAAAATAAAATAAAATTAATCCATGAGGCTAGTGTCCATTTACAAGTCTGGCTTCCCTATGAGACTTTAAAAAAGTTTTTTTGAGCCTCTTCTATGTGCCAGGCAGGAGCGAGGTGCTGGAGACTCAGTGATGGGGAAAATGTCCAAGACAGAGGGACCATTGAATCAGAGAGCAGTGTGTGCTGAGAGAGGGGTTCCCAGGCATCAGTGGACAGAGGCCAGGGCCCTTACCTCAGAGAGGGATCTGGAAGGACATGATCTTTACCCTGAGACCCACAGGACCAGCTGTTAATTGCACAGAGGGGAGGACTTGGCCCCCAGCAACGGTGCCAGGAGGAATGTGTGTGTGTGGGGGGGGGCGGGGGGGCACATGGTGGTACCCTAGGCCCTGGGGATCCTCCAGAGAACAAAGGAAGTAAAAGCTCCTGCCTTGTCAGGGTGGGGCAAAGAAACAATTTATTATTAAATGTTTCTCTATGTGTAAAGGTATAATAAGTGTCTATACTTATTTTATATATGATATATTTTTATATATGATATATCTATATATTATATATATGATTATGTACATATACACATACACACATACATATCTTTTTTCTGCAGATCTTCTAAAAGATTCAGACATCATAAAAGCTCACCCTGAAATTCCTCAGCAGGCATCTTCTAGAATAAAGACTTTCTGCTATATAACCATAACACACCCTATCATTACACCCATGAAAAATAACGCTATTCCAATGATATTCTTGAATAGGCAGTCTGTATTCAGATGACCCTAATTGTCTCCAATCTGACCTGTACAGCTTCTGTTGCAGTTTTATCCAGAATTCAATTGAAAATCACATTGCATTTGGTTTTTGTGCCCCTTTAATCCCCCTTAACATCGAGCTGTCTTTTTGCTATTACTCTGTCCTTATGACCCTGAAGAGTTCAGGAAAGCCCTCTGGCTGCTGTTTGAGAGTAAACTTTTATGGCCAAGGCCAGCGGCAGGAACACCAGGTAGGAACTCTGGGCTGACCAGCGCCAGGCAGTAGAACTTTCTTCAGTGATGGTATCTTCTTTCTCTGCACTGTCCAATGCAGTAGCCACACACCACTATGGAGCACTGGGGCATGCTATTAGTGCAACTGAGTGTCTCAATTTAAATTTCTTTAATTGTAACTAATTTAAAGAACCAGCTACTTGTGGCTAGTGGCCACTGTACTGGGCAGTGCAGCTCCAAGCTGAGAGATCACTGTGATTAGTCAATGTGTGAATGGAGAGGGAATGGAAGTCCAGGCAGAAGGAACAGTATATACAAAGGGCTGGATAGTCCACAAAGCAGGGAATATACCTGTGTTTTTCCTTCCCTGGTGTCCTGGACACCTGAAATACAGCAGACTGGCATTCGGCTTAGACTTTTCTTTTCCTCCAAGTCACACCCACCCCTAATGTGGCCTGTGGCAGACTGGGCCACTCTTCATAAGCCTGACTGAAGGAAGACATAAAGTCTCCTCATGGTGGCTGTCCATAAAAGCCCTGTCAAGTGTCCATTTCTACGCTGACCCTATTCTCCTGGCCTCGGTTTCAGGGACCTCTGCTTCTGGCGACTCTCACACCCACACACACCCTCACCCTCACCCCCCAGCCCCAGGCAGGGATTCAGAATTGGCTGCCTGGACAGTGTAGGCTGTGTGCCCAAGAAAGACAAAGGGGCAGCATCTTCAGCTCAGAGTGCAGACAGAGCACACACTCCCCCCTCCCCGCACCCACCCCCACTGTTGCCGCCCCTCACGTCCTTACATAGGGCCTTCCATAGGAGCAGGACTGAAGAGCCCCTCGTTGAAAAGAAAACCACACACACCTGTCCTTGCTGGTGTCTGCATCACAGTCAGGCTTCGCTGGGAAGTGGTGAGTGAAGCACTGATCTAGCTGACCCCTGAGAACAGCTCCCACCTGCATCTTGTCTCTCCTTAGTTCCGATAACACTTTTGTCTCCCCAGGATTTTTTCCCCATTTTTCCTTGTGCTTTTCTCGAGCAAGTAACTCAAGTAACTCGAGCAAGTAACCCTGTGAAGTAACTCAAGCATCTATCACAAAGTCGCCGTATACATGTGACTCGATAACCAGGGCTCTTGCCTGTTATTTCAGTTTCCACATGAACACATCACTCACCAAGGGTTAAACCTTGTGGCCGGGGTCTCCCCTGAGCTGGGTTTGCATCACACAGATACATTCTTCCACCCAAGTCAACCTGGAGAACCAATCTGAAATCATAGGGGAGCTCCCATAAGCAAAGCATTTACAGGTTTATTTGTTATTTTTATTATCTCATTTCTTCTTCTTTCTATCCAAATTGCCTGCTACGTGGGAAAGGTTGAGGTCCTCTAGGTTTCTCTTCCTTCTCATGTTCCCTCCCTCCCAGGTGTTTGTAATCACATATTTTTCAATGAGTTTCTGGGTCTGGTGACATGAGCACCAGAAAAGAGAGTGCTCCACAATCTGTGAGGATTTTTTTCTCTCCTCCTTTTGTCAGCTGGCATGCGATGTGCTTCTCGGGTAGTAATTTAGAGACTGTCAATTTCTGAGAGCCACTGGGGAGCTGAGCGATCGCTTGCATTTCCTCCCTTCAGCTCCAGTCAGGGCTTTGAGCTGGCAGAGAGCGAGGTCTCTTTCTGAGGAGGAATGGTCCTATTTAAGGAAGGCCCTGGGTTGTGTCAAGTTTGAAAGGCTTTCAACATCTTCCCGGGATGGTGATCGTGGGAGGAGTTGTTATGACACATCGGGCTGGAGAACACCACACCGGAGCTGTGATTTACACCAACAGATACTTTCCTGGGGAGGGTTCCGCTGGCCAGCGGGCATTGAGACACATTATTAATGTTTTCCTGTTTTCTGTTGTCCCAGAATGGAAAAACACTTTGCAGGCTTTAAATTTTCTCAAGATGTCTATGTTTTCCTGGATCATCCTTCAATTTTCCACGGGACAAAAAAAATGTAAATGTTGCTGCATTTGGTTCAGGGAATATGGCAGTTGCTGCAAATCCTTCTAAGGTGTCCCACAGATGTTTTCACCTGTGCATCCCCCGACTTGGTGGAAACAATGCAGTTTCTAGCCACTGTTTTTGTAGCAACTACTGAATCCCCACGAATCCGCATACATCATCGACCATGCTTACAGTCTTCCTTCAAAGGAGACATTACTGTCCTAATTCTAGAGAAGGCACAGAAACTAAATCACTTTTCCCCCAGCACCTAGCTAGCAGGTAAATTCAAATCCTGTTTGTTTGATTCTAAGGCTTCTGATTATGTTTATTTCTTTCTGTTCCCTACTTTTGTTCAACTCATATGTATTTGTTCTCTTGTACCAGTAATTATTTTGAAACAACTGTTCTAACCAGCATCTAGTGATTAGTGAATATCCATGGTTGCACCCAGGTAGAAATCGTAATGCTCCATAATAAACAGGAGAAACATGTATTCACCAGACAAAAGTACCTTCAAGAGATCAGAGAGAGAAAGGCAGAAACTGATGACACATTAAAGGAACTTTCTTTTTCCCATACTGCCCTCCTGAACCTCTGTTCCCCAAAGTTTGATGTATCAGAAGCTACTGGACACTTCTGTCTATTTGTCTGCAATGTGCCATCGGGTTGTTACAGTATGGAGTGCCTTCCCTGGGTTTCTGCTATGTTCTGGATATGAACCTGGGCCTTAGAGACAGAATAGGGAACGAATCATGTAAGATGTCTGAATTCATGGGCCTTACAGCTAAAGGGAAAAAGCAAGACTTTGGAGTCAGACGAACTTTAGCTGCAAAATTCTAGTTCCCCCATTTTTCCAGCTGGGTGACCTTCAGCGAGTTATTTGATTTTCTTTGAACTTCCTTTCTCCTTATTTGTAAAATAGAGAAAATATTCTTTCAAATGACATTGAAGATCTGAGAGTTAGCCTGTGTGTCTGCTACATATAGGAGGTGCTCAATAAAAATTAACTGCTCTATTTTCTTTGTGAGGACAGTGGCTTTGCCAAGAGGGAAGCCACAGCAGAGAGAGAAGAAGCCTCCAGGAAAAGGCTCAGCTCAAGGGTTGCTGGTTGGGCTCGGTACTCTCATCTGCAGAAAGAATTGGAACCCCACACGCCGCTAGATTTTTCTCTGTATGTTCACCAGTTACAAGCTGTATTTTTAACCATCCAATTAAGCTAACAATTACATCCAAAAGACCCTGAGTGGGAGAAACAGGGGTTTTCCTCGCAGGGACCACAGGCTTCTGTAACACCTCCTACCCCAATGGGTAAAACTGTTCGACTTTCCTTTCCCCAGGGAGAAGCTGAAGTGCTGTCACAACTGAATGTTCTCTGCTCCTTGCAATTCTCTGCCCGTTTTATGTTCTCTCTCTTTCTCATGAGCAAACATACCTATTTCTGACCGTACCCTCTTCCCAAGCCTCCAGGTCCATCTTGGCCCACTCGATCATTCTTAGAAGCTGTCCTTACCTCCTACATTTTAAAGAAGATTCAGGTCATGTGATTCAAATTTCAGTAAAATCTGCAATCTCCATCTTTATATTTGTTCTCATGCTCACATTATTCTCTTTTTCCCCAAACTGGCTCTTCCACTCCTTGGCCCTTTTCTGAGGGCCTTGCTCTTCACTTAATTCTCTTTCCTGATGTTCGATAGTCCCATTTCCCTGCTCCTTTGTCTCCATCCACATTCATGCCCAGTCACGTCTATTTGAGGGAATCCCTGGTTGACCCATGTGCCTTCTGGATCAATGGGCCCATTACCTTCCCTTTAAGATTTGGAGTGACCAAAGCAGCAATCAGCAATCCTCTGAAAATAGATACAGTGGGCTGTGTATTTCTTCTAAAGTTTATGCCCAAAGTTTAATTAGAAAGAATAATATAAACACTAACATTAACCATAGGCTAGGTAGATCATTTGCCTCTGTTATCTAGTTAGTTAGCTATCCATCCATCCCATGCCTAGTCCACAAAAATTGGAGCTGGCCTATGGCAGAGATCAGCTAAGTGTTTCTGTTAAGGGCCAGATAATAAATATCTCAGGCTTGGCAGACCATGTGGTCTCCGTCGAAACTACTCAATTCTGCCCTTGTATACAAAAACAATGATGTACAATACATAAATTAGTAAGCAAGGCTGTGTCCGAATAAAACTTTATTTATAGACACTGAAATTTGAATTTTACATGTCACGAAATTATATATATATATATAACTTTTTTTTTTTTTGCAGGGGAGGTGGGTATAGCAATTCTATAAAAGCCTTTGAGTCTTTCGTTATTGCAAGTTTTGATTTGGATGTTTCCACCCCCTTATTTGCATAGCAAGTCACAGGCAGACTATACATAAACAAGCTGGTGGGCTGGATTTTGCCTCTGAGCCATAGTTAGCTGAAGCCAGGCCTAAGGGATTAATATGCAAAGTAGTAAAATATGTAGAAAAATAAAAACCAGTTAAAAATACATTAAAAGGTATATGTGCAGGCCAAAGTATCCATAAAGTTTATGTATTTATACTAAATATTTGACTCTGAGTTTCCTAGTAGTCAAAGCAAAAAGGGAAACAAATTCCATCACATAGTTTACTTGCCATCCAAGCAAAAAGATGACAAGTCCTCATGGGAGGCAGAGGCACCATGGCCTTCAAGAATCATTTGAGTAAAACATGGTAAAGAAATTTGATTTCACTGTCCATCACTGAGCTCTCACTTATTTTGCCATTACTAAGGCTAGTGTCAGAATATTTGCTCTACTGTGTGAAATCAACAATCAACCATTTTCTGGTCATTGTAATGTTATAAATTATATCTGACGGTTTTTAATCAAATACCTAGTCATGCTCTGGAGCCAAAGCCAAATAGTGCTCCGTAAACATTATGATTCGTCAGTAATCAATGTGATTTGTATAATTTGTGAGTGATCAGATACTTTATTCAAAAGCAGATTATTGACTTCCATGCCTATCTTGGGAGAAATTGCCACTTGGTTTGTGTCTACGCAGACCCAAGAGAAGAAGAGATTTGACAATGGTCTGATTAATTGAATCAGTGGTTTGGGGGAGTAGGCTGTCTGTATTGATCCAATTAAATAGATAATTGTCAGAATTGAGGTCATGTCTATAAGACACCACCATTTCAAAGCCAAAGAGATTGTTTCAAATATATAATGCTCACCCAATCAATGCGGGCTGCCTCTTCCACATGAAATCAACCAGAAAGTGATTGATTCTATAGAGCTACAAACCAGGGTCTTTCCTATTTTCAGCAAATAGTTACGTGCTAAATACAGTGCTTTGAAATTTTTGTCCCCCATAGTCTCAAAAACAGTGATTCATTATGCAAATATCCAAATCAAAAGTTGGAATGACACACCACTCAAAATAGTCCTTTTTAGGGGAAAAAAACAAAAACAAAAAGAAGGCAAGCTTCTTTCCTCCATATCTGTGAGCTCAGGAAACAGCTGCATGTACTGGATAAACAAGGGGGCCTTCATGCTCCTTAGGGTGTGATTGTATTGCAGGCACACTGAGGGTCAGACTCTAGCTCATGGTGAATCAAGTGGAAAAAGAAAAGGGAAAAAGAAGAAAGCTTGATTTTAATATTTACATCAGATTCAAAACCTGGTCTCACCACTAACTAGCTTGTGATTTTAAGCAAGTTAGGCAACCTCTCTGATCCTCAGTGTTGTCATCTATCTAATGAGGCTAAATATACTTAATTCACTGGGTAGTTGTGTCTATACCAAGGACACAGTCAAGGCTGGTTAGCTTCCCACTTCTCTACTCACCTTCACAGAGGAGAGAAACTAGCTGCTAACGTTTCTCACCTGAAACATGGAAATAAGCCTGCCTTTCTTATCTCATCTGCACTGTGGCAGTCGATATTGACTGGACAATTGAAGAAGACCTGCTTCCTGCTGGCTTTGTTACAGTGAGCAGTACCTTAATTTGTGCCTCAGTTTCTTCATTTGTAAAAATGGGGATGATCATAATCTCTGCCATAGGTAGTTTGGAGGATTAAATGCATCAATAATACAGGTACAGTATTAAAAGATAAGCCAGGCACATAGAAAGTGATCTATAAATGCTAACTATTATTATCATCCTTTTTAATAGTAAATCATTGTTCAAGTTTGCTGGGAAGGAGAGAGATGATCAGGAAGACATTTTAGGCAAATGAGGCAAGAAAATCCACAACAACAACAAAAAAAAACGGGAAGGCACTGCAATGGAAATCTATGTGATGTAAAGGGTGGGGTCTTGCTATCCAGATTTGTGCATCTACCCACACATCAAGTGGATGCTTCTTTGTGCCCTGTTTTGGAATCTCTCTGAGAATAAGTGGCTGCTTTTAAGTGTGATGTGTTTAATTCTGCCATAAAAGTATAAAAAGCAGATAGCCTGCTGTTTATAGATTTGTTAAAGTGGAGGAATATGTTAATGAGCTTAACCTGACGGGGGCTGAGGGGATTCTTATCCTTAAATGGTGGGTAACTAAATAGGTCACCCCAAGTTGTTCAGTGAGGATGGAAGACCGACAGGGTAGAGAAGCTTTGGCAACTTGTTCTCAGAGGGGGCAGAAGATGTTTTTGTTGGTCTCAAAGTTGTACTGCTTGTCCAGTGGTTGGCACATGGAAGGCATTTATTATATATTTGTTGAAGGAAGGAAGGAAGGAAGGAAGGAAGGAAGGAAGGAAGGAAGGAAGGAAGGAAGGAAGGAAGGAAAGAAGAAAGGAATGGTATGTCTCTAAAGACAATGAAAACTCATCCTACAGATTTGTGTGCAGTAAAACAGTTTTCAAGCTGTTTGCCTTCCTTCAGTCCGTGCACGTGGCACGAGGTGACAGATGCAGGCTGCAAAGCAAGAGACGCAGTGTTCCTACTCTGAAGAAACTCACAGCTCATTCAGGGCTCTTCAACTTGTGTGTGTGTGTGTGTGTGTGTGTGAGTGTGTGTGTGCGTGCGCGCGCGCGCCGTGGACAACCTTAGGCACATGATAGAATTTACAGATTACTTTTCAGAATAACATTTTTAAATGCATAAATAAAATGCATCAGATCAGAAAGGAAGCCAATTGTATTGAAATATGGTCATCCACATGTGAAAACATATGATCTAGTAATAAATGTTCTTCCTAATTAACCCGTTAAATAACATGTCTAGTGGTGGGGCCATTAACTGCTAATTATCAAAGCAATGGATGAAAATGATATTTTGAGATATCAGCTACAACTCTCATTTAATATGAAACTATTCGTTATTTCTATTGCAACAAATTCACAGATGCTTCTAATATTATAGCAGTCTGTTGCCTAAATTAAGGAAATGGTAAATTTCAGTTAGCAGTTAGTAAAAATAAAGATGTAATGTTTCATTCAGCCTAGTACACCCCCACTCTCCAGAATCCTACTCACAGATACTCAAAGGCGCAGGAGGCTTCCTGGGGCCAGGATCACTTGGAGACAGGACCAGCACCTGCGTCATAGCGTTCTCTGAGAGCAGACTTGCCTGTGGGAAGTTCTCACTGCAGGCATGCAGTAAGTGTTGCATAAATGACAGTGACTGTTATTGACCGGCTTTGATAGATGAGTCAGAGGGGCACAGGTGTAGACAAAGAGGGTACGAGATGGTGGGTATCTTCTAGGCAAAGGGAACCTCAAATTCAAAGGCACCAAGGCCTGAAACAAGCGAGGGAGCTCCATGGGAGAGTGGGATCACAAGCATTAGGGATGGAGCTTTGGGCTGGCATCAGCTCCCAGTGCAGTTGATGGCAAGAGCCTGGGACACATGGGCTGTTGTGGAAAGCTTGCTCTGATGCCTTTGCAGGTGGCAGATTGAGAGACAAGAGAACCTTCCAGCAGTGTGCCCCGCAGCAGCCCCAGTCAGTATCAAGCCTATTGGCTTATCTGTAATTTTTGGACATGTCCCAGTAACTAGTAAATAAAGCCGTCTACTTTAAATTTTGTCCCGGTGCCCTTTTACAGCCTTTCCTCCTAGGAGCTGAGTCCCATTATATTCCACAAGCATATGTTCCCGACGATTGTTCATTCTCTTTCCAATAATATCTTTGCAGGACAAAGAGGGACGTGGAAGGGAACATACTCTCAGGATGTCAGTCCCAGTTTTAATTACAAGTGTTCGTGGCTGTGGCATTCATGTAATTGGGGGGCTGATTTATGCCAAATAATAAGCTCTGATGTGAGGGGCTGGCGCCCAAGAGGGAGGGGAAGCCGAGCAGAGGCAACAGCTCCCTGCACCGTGCCCAAAGTGGTGGCACGCGTCAGCGGCTTTTCTTAGAAGCATCCAGGGGCAGGGTGGGGAAGACAACTGGAAGGACTAGCCCTGGATTTGGGGTCTCGGGTTGGCACTTTCTGGCTTCGTGACCTTTCAGCAAGGTATTTCCCTTCTCTGAGCATCAGTGTCCTCTTCAGAAAAAAAAAATGCATCTGGTAATAATACCAGTGGTGTAGGGTTTTTGGAGGATTAAATAAGATACTCCAAATACGGAGTTTAGCAGCATGCCCAGTATCTGTTGAGCATTCAATGCTGTTGGCTCATGGAAAATAATAATAACACCTACAATAACCACAATGATCATAGTAGCAACAATCATGTTCAGTTGCATTCAATTTAAGGAGAGGGAATGTGATCGGGGGCTTTCTCTTTAAATGTATGGCTCACACTCGACCTAATGGAAAGCTGGAAAGCAATTGGATAGGAACACAACCGTCCATCTCCTTGACCTCTGTTCAGCAGTAAGACATAAGAATTGCTCTTCTCTCTGTGCATTTATGCATTGCATTTCTCCTTTGGATTCTGAATACTTTATAGGGCCTCAATCAGCTTCTAGCATCCTCTCCACAAAACTGGCACAGATGAAATGTGTGCAGGATTTCCTTGAGTAATGTCCTCAGTGGTGCCTTGGAGTTGCGGAGCACTCATCCTACAGTGCTCAGGTTGCACCCAGCATGATTGCTGGCTGGGAGAGGAGACTCTCATGGAAGAGCCTCCTGGAAGGTCTGAAAAGGCCAGTGACCATCTGGCACAGACAAAATGCATGCATTAGAAAGGAATGAGGTTATGATACATGGTACAACATGGATGAACCTCAAAAACATGCTAAGTGAAAGAAGCCAGACACAAAAGAGCACATATTATGTGATCCCATGTAAATGGAATGTCCAGAATAGACAAATCCATAGACAGAAAGTAGATCAGTGGTTGCCAGGGGCTGAGGTGAGAGGGGAATGGGGAGTGAGTGCTAACGGATATGGGTTTTCTCTTGGGGGTGATGAAAACATTCTGAAATTAGGTAATGGTAATAGTCTCACAACCTTGTGAATATAGAAAAACTACTAAACTATACACTTTAAAACAATAAATTTTATAGTATGTGAATTATGTCTCAATAATAATACTAAAAAAAAAGGCATGCATGGGTGAGGCTGCCAGTACTTGCTCTAGTAATCACGAAAAATGCCCCCAACTGGAGATTCTGAAAGAGCCCATCCTGACCTTGAGGTCACTGGTCCTGGAGAGGAATTGAATAGGTGTGCATGTGTGCATGTGTGTGTTTATACACCTGTGTTCTTGGCAGCGAATTGGTTGTCTGCCCTGCCCCCCACCCTCCTGAACCCATGGAGAATACTGTCAGCACAACCAGGGACATGTGGCACATGTGCCCGCTGAGCACAAAGCCACCATCCGGGGTGGAGACAGGGCCCTGGTCCAGGAAACTCCCCTCGGGAACGTCCCAGTGCTGCGCCTGTGTTTTCAAGGGTAGTAGAACCCCATGTTACGTGAGCCCTATATCTTCCTGAGGGAGGTGCCCTGGAAATGTCTTTAAAAGTGAGTGGGAGTCATCTGTCGACTAAACACAGGAGTGTGGGGTGTGGATGGAGAGGCTGAGTGATGTGAGGCTGAAGAGAGCCAGCTCAAAGTCTGGGGCCCTGAGTGCATGTGAACTAAGTCCTTGCTAGACTGTGAAAGGATTTCTAACAGGACAGCAGAGCAGAGCCCAGTAGGGGAGGAGTTTGTATTCCCGTGGGCTAGTGGGGGTCTCTCTCCTCCCTTCCACTCCCCTAGGGCAGTGAGGAGCCACAGAGGTGTTCCTGAGCAGGAGACAGGGAGACTGCTAGTTGGGAAGCTCTTTCAGTCTAGGAAGGAGTTGTCTCTAAAGGCCTGAATTAAGGCAATAGCATCTTGTAGTGGGGTGAATGGTGGCCCCCCAAACGATTCAGAACCTGTGGATGTGATCTTATTTGGAAAAGGGGTCTTTTCAGATGATTAAGCAAGCTAAGGATTTCAAGGTGAGATCATCTTGGATTAAACGTGTGGGTCCCAAATCCACTTACACATGTCATTATAAGAGATGGAAGGGGAGATGACATCAAGAAGGAGGCCATGAGAAGACAGGCAGAGGTTGGAGTGATGTGTCTACAGGACAAGGGTGACTGATAGCCAGCAGCCACCAGACACCATGGTAGAGGCATGCGACAGCTTCTCCCTCAGAGCCTCCGGAAAGAACCGGCCCTTCCATCACCATTATTTTAGACTCACAGCCCCCAGAACTCTGCAAGGATTAATTTCTGTTGTTTTAAGCCACCACACAGCCCTAGGAAACTAATACACCTGCTCACGGGTTTCTCCACCTCCATTCTGGTGACCCTCTAAGTCTTACTCACCTTGCTGTCCTTTTCAGAACAGCAAACTGATCAAGCCAACAATCCACCGCTTTTTCTCATTGCCTTTAGAATAGTAATCCAAATTCCTAGCATGCCTGTGTGGCCCTTTTCAGCCCTCTTCACACTCTCCTTTTCTGTTCTTGGGTTGCCCTGCCATTCATCAGTTCCTCCCTGTCTCAGGGCCTTGGCCCATCCCCGACCTGGGATGCTCTTTCCTCTCCCCCATCCTACCCCACCTCCAGGACATGGTACCTGGCACCTAGTAGGCTTTCAATAAATTTTTGATGATCAATGAATGAATAAAGAAGAGTAATAATAATAAGAATGGTGCTGGTACTTAGCAGATAATATACCTTCTATGCAAAATGAAAACTCTCAGCATTCTCTATAGTATCATAATGCTTCATTCTTTGTATTAAGTAAGTGGGAAGAAGAAAGGCCATTTTCTGTAATCTATCCCTTAGGCCTCCCTTTCTTCCATTTTATACCTAGTAAGTTGATACTAGGAAGAGCCTTTTGCTGAATAAGAACCCAGTTCCCATACTGGAGAGCATTCAGTGATACTCAACAGCACTCTCTTTTGGACCTGCAGCCTGAATTATTGGAATCTGCAAATGTCTTCCTTTTGAGTCATGTAGATTTGATCACTATTTCAAGTCAGGCTTCTAAGAGGAATGCCACCTTGAAGATATTGATCCCCTCATTGCTTCTCCAAAGAGAAGTGATGACTCATGCCCTCGTGTAGGAAGAAGCTGCACTTCTCAGAATGGTCTTACAATTGTCTAGTGTCTTCTAAAGATCCCTGGATATGAGGTAGAAATGGCACACACCTTAGAGTTAGAACGAGATAACATTTCAGTGTTTGAGTAAAGTTTGGAAGTTCACTTTATTATCCCTTTGTGTCCCCAATTCATGGGTGACATTATATCTGTCTTAGCAAGCGTGTCCAAACTATAGCTACAACCGGTCCTGTAGTTCTGCCTGTAGTTTCACAGAAAACACAAGGCTTCTCCATGGCAGTTGCTTAGTCTATAGATGAGCTACTAAATCACTGCTAGTCTAGTAAAGAGCTGAGGAAGAAGCTCATGTTATAGGCTGCAATTTGTCATTACTTTCTTCACCCCTCCCTCTCTCCCTTCCTCTCTTCCTCACCCCCTTTCTTTCTTCCTTTTTGCTTTCCTCTCTCCCTCCTTTCTCCCTCCATTCTCATTCCCAAAAAATTTTTCTGATATTTTTTATTGAATTAACAGTTTTTTTTTTTAAATGTGCTTCATTATGTGTTTCTTTTGGCCTTACACACAATGGAAGGCAAGGTGAATAAATCCGTAACCTAAACTTGTTTTCCTCAAAAGAAGGCTTAGAATATAATTTTTTCTTATGCTATCTGGATAATTGCATTTGTTTTCTTGCATAGATACAGACAGATAGTTTTTCTAGTTTTAAAACCAACCTATTACAAAAGTGTTCAGCAAACTGGTGAGAGATAGCTTTACAGTTTCCTGAATCACTTGGAGAAATGTCCTATGTACAGTTACAGCCTCCAGCAGTGAAGTTAGAAAGAAAAACATACCTAGTACATATGCTGTTATATTTGAGCCTTGGAATATGGAGGACATTCACCATGTCCTTGAAAAATAAGTACGAGAAAAGTTGTATTGGAGGATAACCTGCTAAAGGGTTGATTCTCTTGGAAACAAACTTTGAATGGTGCAGGCTGGAACTTTGGGTAGAGATGCATAAGAGGAACACTTTAACCCACTCCATCACAGCTGGCCCAGCTCAGTTCCACATCTTTGGGTTTTTCTGTGAGAACTGGACATTTCTTGCACCTTCAGTTGCAAGAGATGGAAAAAAGGTGCACATTAGCCTTTGGGGAAAAAAAGGCATTCAGTCTAAATGTCTTTTAATTTCCTCAGTATATGCAGTAAATACAGAAAGTCCCGTGGCAACCATTGTCAGAACATTTACAAACTCTTAAGGGGTTCTGATGTGTGATAAGTTTATTTAGCTGTGACTTATCTGAATCTGTACTATTTTACAATCTTACGGAAGTGAAGGATGTCGCAAATGGAGCAGGATACTCCTTAAACTTATGATAAAACGAAGCCTATAAATCTGTTTTCCTCTGTTGTTAGCTATTTTCCCCCAAAGTTAGGGCAATAATATTTTATGTAAAATTGACATTTCTAACTTCAGTGAGAAATTGCTTGTCCTTTAAACTTTAGGCATTGATGGACTTAATTATGCTTTTCAACAAGATTTTGCATATTTAATATTTGCATTTATAGCTTCCAGGAATCTCAATTATTAATTCCACTGGGGATTTACTGGTCTTTTGACTCTCTCTTTAGTATAAAGATTGTAGATTCATCAAACATTGTTTGCTAACCTCAAATTCCAACAGTGTTTTAAATCAAATAGAAAATTCAAAAGGAAGTATAAATGCACACAGTCATTTTAATGATGTATTCGGACCGAGAGCCTGTATGTTTTATAATTTCTCCATAAGCCTGATGGTGGGTTAGCAGCTTCTGTGACCCGGGACAAGCACTGGTTTACCCCATCGTCCAAGTAGATAATTGTTTGTGACATCGTATGACTGAAAAATAGCATCTGCCCAAAAGATGCTATTTATAAACATAAATTGTTACAAGTGGAGCTCAGTGTTAACCAGAACTTTATGAATAAGTAATGAAGTCTAATTTTCCGTTATTATAGCCATTGTTTAAAAATGCATGTCTGCCAGGACATTGTAATGATTGTGTATTACTTAGGAAAACTTTTATGGTTCTCTTCTTTTTATTTTTTCAATAATTATTTTATTACTCCTTCATTAAGGTTTGTCTCCTCCAGTGCATATGTGGACTTTCTGTAGAGCAAGCTGACAAATGTAGTCGTTGCATTTTTCTGAATTGCCCCCAAGACTACCCAGCACTTCAGATACTTTTCATGTAGCTCTTTCCTCAGAGCGCTTACCAGGCTGCCCTTTGATGTTCATGGGCAATCCCATTAGCTATGATGGTTTAAGGTCCCCACACAAACTCTGCCACAAAGGAGCTGACTCTGAGTCAAGCCTGATCCCTGCAAGCAGAACACACTCACTCGCAGAGGCGGGCTGTCTCTACCCATCTGCTTTGAGGTTTGGCTCCCCCAAAGGTCACACACCCAGTTGTGGTACGACATGTATATGGCTTGGAAGGATCATGCACTTGAGTCTTCAAGCGTTGGGCTAGCAGATGCTTATGCCGGCACATTTTGCTACCTGGACATTTGTGTCTATTATCAAACACGCCAACTAGATTTAAGTGCAGAGTCTGAGATTCTGAGGAATCCTACAGTAAAGTCTGTAAACACCAGGGCTTCTTTACAATGGGAAGGGCAGCTGTCAGGTTACGCAGAAGCCTCCGTCCTCTTCTGGAGGTGGCAGGTGCTGCACTTAAGCTGACAGGATCCTTGAAGCTGGATTGGCCCTCGCTGGAAGACCCACATGTGGGGTGTTGAGTGGTGGGTGGTGGCTGTCTCCATGGCAAACACTGTTTGGTACTGACCAGCATACTGTGTGGCCGTCCCCATCCTGGCACTGCTGTCCTTTTACTGTCCATTGCGGCTTCTAGGCCCTTTTGCTTTAGACCTTCTCAACTTGGCCCACAAAATTAAAGACATTAGACATTGCCAAGTGGGCCAAAGAAAGGAACTCTGACTTTCTGTGGGATCTATATTCCAATGATTCTCAAGCGTTTGAGATCAATTAGCCATCAAAGTTCAGAAAGTAGGAAAAGCTACAAACGCCCTATGTATTTGAGTCCTAAACTCAATCTGGGCATAAATGAGATTTTGTGACCATTTTTAAATTTGTGTTATTTTTTAAATTGTGATGGAATATACATAATGAAATTTACCATCTTAACCATTTTTAAATGTACAGTTCATTAGCATAAAGTGCATGCACATCGTTGTGCAACCATTGCCACCATCCATCTCCGGAACAAAACTTTTCCATATTCCCTAGAGGAAGCTCTGTATACATTATAAACACCGGCTCCCATTTCCTCCTCCCCGCCAGCTCCTGGCAACTGCCCTTGTACTTTCTGTCATTACAAATTTGACTTCTCTAGGGACCTCATGTAATTGAAATCATATGGTATTTGACTTTTTGTGACTGGCTTATTTTACCGAGCATAACATCCTCGAGGTTTATCCATGTGGTAGATTTTTACCTTTTTAGTCCAGCCTCCAGGTTGAGGACTGTCTATCTCACCATCAGACAGGCGAGGCTAGTCCATTTCCCAGGGATGTGGGTCTGGGTGGCACTGACATGCAGAGGACCTCTGAATCTTGGAGAAGGCAGACATGGTAGCAAGAGCCAGCGGCCACCTTGTGACTGCGGCTATGCTTGTGTGTTCTGCACAGGCTGGTGGAGAGTATGGACCTGAATGGAATGCCTTTTATTATGCACTCTTGACATTTTTTATATTTATCTTTTTTCTCTCCCATCTATAATATTTCCCACACACCACACTAAAGGGATATTTTAAGCATTAATTCTTCTAAAAAGCCTCATGGCCAATGTAAAAATATTTCACTGTCTCAGAAAAAGGCACTCTATATAAATGAAAAGCACCATTATTAGTAATGACAATAATTTTTCTGACATCCATTTGGGCATCCTATATGTTTTGATAGAGGTAAATAAATAATGAAATTGTATGCAAACTATCAGAATACAAAGTGCATTTTCTCCGAGATATACACTACCTGAACCTTGCACTGCTGCTCTCATTTTTTGTCAGCAGCGGTTCCTCGGGCTTTGTGGAGACATGCCACTGTCTTTAATATTCTGTCCCCTAAGACTGGCTTCCCAGTGCCCTGGTCTTCATTTCCAGATATTTATTCTGTGTAGGATGATCATTTCCTCCTGGATTTTCCCAGAGGCATTTATCTTTTCAATATCAAGCATATCGAAGGATTTTGTGTCATTGTCTTTTTTTAAAAAAAATTAATAATTATTAAAAAAACAAAAATACTTTCTATCAGAGCATACCTGCAGTGCTCAAAGCACTTGCTTACTGGAATGCCATAAATTATATGAAGGAATTATTCATTACATCTAAACATACCTTCCATTTTCCTGGGCAGTCTATTAAGCATGGTCTTTTAAATTATTATCTTAAAGATAAAAGATAATGGAAGTATAGCATTAAATATATTATGTAAATGATCCATTACTGAGGTTTTGAAAGATAGTAAAGACAAGTAATCAGAGGAAAATTACCTCTAATTCATCAACGGTTAATTATATTGCTGATTATTTTAACTAGTCAATATTTTCTGCATTAAACATTTACTCTAATATCCAGGAAAATAAAATAAACAAATAAACTTTTGAGAAAAATAAATACATATTAATCTATCTCGTCATCCAGTACCAGTATTTTTATTTTTTGCATAGCCATTACAATCATGAGTATTGGAATTATTCTCTAAATAATACCAACTAAAGGCCACAATAAGTCTTTAAAAACAAAACCTGGTTAACTTTCTAGAATCACTGGCCCCAGCTACACAGGCAAAAACCCTGTCTTGTCTTATCCCTTCTTTGGTTTCCAGTGGTGGGGAAATCCAAGAGCATTCTAGGCTGTCTAGAATATGTCACCAGAATCAAAAGGCTGACCCCCATTAGAAAGTGACCAAGAGAGGCAAGCTGGAGTGAGGAGCTGGGGACAAGTCTAATGGTTTCTGATTTATCCACAAGTGGAGGGATCTGCACCAGGCTGTTCCTTAGATAACTTATGATTGGAAGTTAAAAGGTATCTGGGGGCAAGAGGTCACAGCTTCTCAAAGAAGCCTCCTCTGTCTCAGGGGCTTAGAAGGCTATGTACACATTCCCCCAGCGTACATTGGCTTTTTGATTGGAGAAGTATGTGCTGATTAAGAATCTGTCTTCTCCCTGCTGATCCTCTGAGCATGCCCACTTTTCACCTTTGAGACTGCTTTTTGCTCTTTGTCCTGTCTTCCCACTCTTCTGAGCTCCCCAGGCCACCTCCCCTCCCCATAAGATCCCTTGGGTTTGGAAATTTGAATGTCCTTGGCTCAAGTCTCTCTCCTCAGGTGGTCTCACAAATACCCCATCCCCTTCAGTCGTCACCTCATTTTGGCATCCACACCATTGGACCAGGCTCCTACCAGATAGGGCCCATCTGATGGCAGCATTTTTTGCTGAAAAATTCAAAAGTCATCACTTTTCTTGCATTAATCAAACAATGCCCTTCATGTTCAACTTTACAATTTAAGTCCCAGTCTTGTCCCACAGAATTATTGCCAATTGATCTCTGTACAAATGTCTGGGTTTCCTGAATTAGTAATGATGTGCTAGGCTTCTGACAAGCCTTCCTTCGGTGCAGCTTGCTCCGAGAAGTGAATATGGAAGTGCCAGGTAGGGCCTCCCTCTGTCTGAATTGTTAGAGCCTTTGGTTTAATGGTAACAAGAGATAGATGATACATCTTGATCTTTTTCTCTAGGAGAGGCTTACCAGCTTCATTAAATCAACAGTGGCTATCTGGGGCTCTGTTTTAGGAAGAACTGTGAGTCTGTATCTTTGTCTGATTGAAAGAGTGCTGGGATTGATTAGCAATGTCTGCTGTGGGTGGAGGATTAGCAAGAATAGCCATGCATGCTGGATATCTGCCATGGGCTCTGAGTTTATTCTATTTCAGAAAAGATGACCTTGAAGAGATTAGTGTCAGGTGATTTTAGACACAAGAAGAGGTTCAGGTTCAATGGACATGCCAAAGGAAATTATTCCACATGGGCAATGAGTGGTTCTGAAGTCACCTTTTCTGAATTCATTATCTTGGCTCCATTCAGCTACACACAAGAAAATATGAGAATGGTGACTTGTGCATCATGATTCATTTTGTAGCTGTATTTCTTGTCACTGCTTTTCTGGTACCCCACTGAGAATGCAGGTCTTTATTTTCAGACTCGGGGCAGGGCCTGAGGCTTTACCTCAGTGAGTCTCAGTTTCTTACATCCTTCAAGGAACAAAGAGGGCTACCTGGAAAGCCAGGACAGTCAGAAAAGCAATAACAATTTCTGCTTTGGAATTTCCAGGACTTTCTCTAGTTCTGCTCTCAGCTCTAAGGCGATACCCCTTTCCATACCCTTTTTTTCCTGGCAAGTGCCAGGTCATGGGTTAGACCAAACTGTGGTCTAGCATGGAGAGGGAGGGTGAACCTTTCCAGGGTTAGGTGATTGGAGGGGAGGGCTTCCTGTCAAAGGTAAGGTATGCTAGGGCCTAAACTGAGAGCTCCTTTTGGAAAGGTGATGAGTCTGTGGAATGGGTGTTTGTGTAGGAGAGTGAAACCCAGCAGTCATCCCTTGTCCAAGGTCACATTGCTAGTGAGTGGCAGACTCCAAGTTCAGATCCATGTGTTTATGAGGTCCCCGTAGTGGAAACTGAGCCCTGCTGCCTCGCAGCAGCTGAGATCAGGTGGACACATTGCCAAATCCTCCAAGCCTCCCGCAACCTTACCTTCTAGTGCAAGGTTATTAAAGAGGCAAATAGGCCCTACTGGGAAGGTAGTAGAGGTTGGTTTGGTTTGCATTTCCTATCAGGTCAAGTTGCTTTATCCCCTACAAGGTCATGAAGGACATTTTATCCCCAGGGTCTGTAGATCTTTCCACCAGAGATTAGGATTCTGCCTGGCTTCTGCCTGCCCTCTGGGTGGCTGGCTGTGCCAACAGAAATGCCAGCTGCAGTGTGAGAAGGACAGGCTCTCGATCCGAGAAAAGCACGAGGACTCGCGT
The DNA here is from genome assembly GCA_004027375.1 of Macroglossus sobrinus. Lineage (NCBI taxonomy): Eukaryota > Metazoa > Chordata > Mammalia > Chiroptera > Pteropodidae > Macroglossus > Macroglossus sobrinus. The sequence goes on along the minus strand of PVKZ01003619.1, from coordinate 17,071 downwards.
TTTTTCTCTAGTGTGGTTCCTCCCCTACAGAACAAGAAAAAGCTAATTAACACGTGATGGCAACCGGGCTGCAGTGTCTGCCAGTTCCCTTGTGCAGGATCCTCTTTAGCATTCTCGCAGTTTCCCTCCTCAACAATAAATTTAGATTAGTGATTGGGAAAGAGCAGTATCCAGTTCAGAAAGATATGTCCCCACAGTGAGCCTCAGGGCAGGGCGAGACGCCACCTGCACTTTTTAAATTTTTTTGTCACCGAGCACCCTGTTAGCCCTTTGTAAATGTTTGTCTCTCCTCATATATGTGGTTATTTTCATAAAGATGCAATTGGTTGTCTCTTTAAGATAAAATACATAGAAGGGCATTTTGCAGTGTAGATGTTCATAACGAAAAAGGGGAGCAAATGCTCATGATATGTTAGGTGGAAAACGAAGGAAAGAAAATCTTATTATTCTAATTATGGAAAACACTATTAAAATATGTATTAACATGCCCCAGACAGCACAGAAAAAAAGATGGGGAAAGAAATTTACCGAGATGTTATTAGTCTCTAGATGGCATAATTACAGTTTTAAAAATATTTTCTATTATCAGAGTTCTCTGATATATTGATAACACTTAAGTCAGAAAAATAAATGTTTTAAAAGAGCAAAACATGTGGCGAGGATAATTTATGAATATTCATTTCAAGACCACATATTTCTATTGAGTTACTTTTAGTATGTTTTTTTTTTTTCAAATCTAATGCCTGCCAGAAAGGAGACTTTTAATGCCTTTTAATTAATATGACTTGTGTTTAGCTGCTACATTGGGTTCTTGAATTTAACATGGAAAAACTGAACTAAATACGCTGCATCTAATAATTTTAAGAAAAATGAAAATTCTGGCTACTTTGGTTTGGCCAGAGAATTCTTGTTCCCGGTGACACTCATGTTACCTTTTGAACCCAGGATTCTGCGTGGCGGCCTTCCTCGGGGCTGCAGAATTCAGAGCCTCCGTTTTTGAAGGAATGTCTTTGTGGACAAGCCATCAGCCTCCCCGGGCCCTCGAATTTCCCCCTCTCCTGCCAGCAAAGGCTAATTTACCTCATCGGAAAGGGAACCAGAGGAGATATGTTTGCCTACAATAAAGGCAGAACAGCAATCACTGGGCCCCAGACGCCATCTCCCTGCTGTGTCCATGGTCAAGGTGTCTGGTTCCCTTGTTGTCAGGCTGGTTTTGCCATCCTCACAGAAGCCTCCTGGCTCAATATGTTCAAAGAACCACTGTTTCAAGCACTGTCTTTCCGAGAAGTATTCCTGGGAGAATGGAAAGATGTTTGTTTAGGACCAGGTGAGCCAGGGTTCTCGTTCCGGGGGCTCTGGCCTCTGTTACTTCACCTAGTCCTTTCCCTTCTCTGGAACTTTGTCCATGTTGTTCTCTCTGCCTGAAATGTCCTGTCCTCCATTTGTCATCTGACTCACTTCTACCAGTCCTCTTGAACTTAACTCAGGAGTTGCTTCTTCCAGGAAGCCACCCTTGATAGACTAATTAGCCGAGCCCCACACCATCCTGGGTTGCACTGGGGATTTTTCTGATTACAGAATGTAACTTAGCTAGTAGTTGTCCAGCTGGCTCACCTAGAGAAGGGGCCAAGCTGCATCTGTAAATGGAGCATGAACTTTAGGGTCTGAGGAGCAAGGGTATAGATGTAGATACCTTTAGTGACCAATGGTTATCAGGCAGTATATTTTACCTTTCTGGGCTGCAATCTTTTATCTGTACCACAACCATGACAAGAATGAAAAGCACTGATACACATAATGCATTTCATAAATCGTAATGTAATATCACCTACCCAGCAGCATACCTTGTAAGTATTGGTCCTATGGTTTTGCCTCAACTTAAATAAAAATCAATACAAAAGTAGAAATCTTCCTCACAGTCATGTGTGATATCTCTTAGTTTTTGGCTTTCTTCCTTTGCAAGGTCCGTCATCTCCTAACATCATCCCTCTCCTATTGTCCTCCAGCCTCTGTTTGCCACCTCTTATTAGATCTCACCTTTCCTGGGCAAATGCCCTCTTCCTGATGGAAGGATTCTACCCACTGTCTTCTTGCGATTCCCTGAGAGTGTCCTCTCCTGGTCAGACCTGAGCCCTGTGGGGTTGCAGGGTCTTGTTAAGAACTAGGATGATGGAGACAGTTCATGCTTGTTAAGTCAGCAGACATCATCAGCTGGTTAGGGGGCCCAGTGAGGGTCAGGGTCAGCCACGTGAGGGAAAATGCAGGCATATAGAGTGCAGGATCAGAATTTCAAGTGACCGGGGTGAGAAACAAGCCGCCAAGAGCAATTCCAACTCTGAAAGACAGACCCCGTCACTGCAGAGGGCAAAGGAATGAAGTGATTCAGGACCAGACCTGAGATTTGAATCCAGGGCTTGAGTTTTCACTTTTGTTTTTTCATTCCAAATAGCTTTCTTTACATTTCTAAGCAAAATGTAGGCAAATATTCTGAAAGTTATAAATAGCATACCTCTAAGTTTGGCTTCCCCTCCCTTTTCTCATTCAAGTTTTAAGAACCTGGAGGAGCCCAGAGGTTTCCCCTCTCTGAAGGACTTCAGTGGCTTCTTTTAGGGATATAAATGGGAAACATGCCCTGGTTCTTTCTGCAACATAGCCTTGAAACGTGAACTGTGTGCCTTCCGATCCTGTATTTGTGTTCCAGAATGCGTGGGAAGGATTAATTCATTGCCTACCTACTGTGTGCCAGATGCCTTTATCTGCATCCCCATGGTTAACCTGCATGTACAATTCTTCCACCTATATCCGGATATAGTCACAGGCAGTGGCTCAGGTGCATTCAGTGACTTACCCAAGGTCACAGAGTAACAAGAGGGCTGAACCTGCATCCGCTGACTGCAAAGCTCATTTTTCCTAGGCTCTCACAAAAGTGAAGGCTTCACTGCTGTCTTTTCCATCATGTTATGGTTGGAAAACACTGCTCAACTGACCTTTTGGCTTGGAACATGGAAGCCCATTGACTCTATTGCCTAGCAGGGACTAGAGCTGGCCCTCTTTCCCAATCAATGCATATCATTTTGCCAAGAGACAGAGTCTGCTGCTGACGAGATTGATTCTCTGGTTATTTATCTTCCTCTGCCCAGTGTAAATTGGTCAGCCTGATCCTATTCGCATGATAAAAATCATAATGTCTCAAATTACTTACTCAATAAAATGTGGGTTTGTCTATTATTAGTGATCATTAGAGTTATAATGCAGCATGGAAATTTGGAGCAAATTAACTACATATGCAAGCTGTAGGCTCATGTGCAGTTAATCATACACACACAGTTCCAGTGGGCAGAAGGTTTTGCAAGAATTGTTTCAGGAAAAAATTGTGGGGAGGGGAGACTGAATATCCCACTTTTTTTCTTCTTTATCCGTTAATCTGGATTTCTCAAATGCACGTTTATCTAGTATAGTACAGAACCGAGCAAGTGCCAAAAAAAGAAAAGAGAAAAAGAAACAGAATTATAGCGCAAATTAAAATTACTTTTAATACTTTCCCATGTGTTCTTGCGTTTTTAAATGATGGATCAGAATTCCACAATGAGCAAACACCTATGAACCCCTTAATTTTCTCATTTGTATTGGCTGTCTGCTAACATTCACTCTTAGTCTTTCCTTTGAGCCTTTCTGCTCAGTGATGTAATGGGAAAACCTCTACTATTATAAAGACAGTTCCCATCATACCTGGGCAATGCCATTTCCTCTGTGGCAGATGCTTCCTGGACATGTAGGCAGGTGAGAGGAGCTGATTTCGGCTACTCGTATCTGAACATAAGAGAGATGTAGCTTTGAATGGCAACGTAAGTTTTAAAAGAAAAAAACAAAAAACAAAGAAAAAATCTATGCATAACTTGTTTCCTGTGAGAGTGCCAGGAAACCTGACAATAAACTTTGTGAATTAAAGCTACCGGATGAATAGAAGTGGTATAGCATAGTAGTGGAAATTAGAAATTTTTACTAATGGTTTTTGGTTTATGCAAAGTTTTCTCCAGGGAGTTTGACTTGTTCTTTGTCAATTTTGAGAGCAAAACAAAGACCAGAAATGAGGGTTAGAGTCAGGACTGAACCTAACTCAAAACAGATTTAGAGAAAAAATGGACCGCATTGGATCAATAACTGACAAGTTGTAGGACAGGTCTAACTTCAGGCACAGCTGGATCCAGATACTTACATGATATCATCAGAGAAAACTTTCTCCATTTCTCAATTTTTATTTCTTCTGTTAGTTTTATTCTAAAAGGTGTTTTCTCTCTGTAGCAGCCTTTGGCTTACATACTACTGAGATGTACAGAGTGAATTCTGGAAACAGATTATCCTCTGGCCACTAGTACCGATAGTTTCACTCAAAGGACAGGGCTGCTACTCATTGCCTTTGCTTGGACTAGTCCTGTCACCTGTCTTTGTGGCCAGTGCCTATGAAACCACCACTGGCTAGGTCCAAGTATTTTTCACTCATGAAACCAGGAAGTGGTGTCAGCCCCACCCAAATCTATGGCCTGAGAGTTGCAGCGAAGGGAGAAGAAAACTTATCCTTGAAACTTTATCATTGAAAGTGCTGAAGTTCTAGCTGGCTCTCCGTCAGCAGGAATCCCACAGAGGGAATGGATGTTGAGAAAGGGAACAGGAGGCAGTGGAGAAGAGCACTGAAGAGCATGGATTTTGGAGTCCCAGCCCTACCACTTACTAAACCTGTGACCCTGTGACACGTTTACTTAGCTTCATTAAGCCCTGGGTCTTCCCATATGTAAAATGGGCTAATAAGAGTGCCCATTTAATAGTGTCGACGCAATAACCAAAGAGATAATGCGTGTAAGGATTTATATACATAGTAACTGCTCAGTAAAGAGTAGATGTTAAAATTAGCACCAACGAGCCCTGGAAGATGCCAAGCTCTGTGGAAAGCTCATCTACTCCTATCAATGTGATTTTGCCTCAAATTCTGACTTTGAGGTGGGCTTAGTATATTTACCCATAATCACACCTTAGAACCAAGTACTTGGGTAATATACATCCCTTATTTCAGAAAGAGCTTTCCAGGGTTACGGAATCATGTATGCAGCCTATGAGACTCATTGAAAGCTCACTGGATATTTGACTGAACTGGCAAGCAGGCTGGAGTTCCATTTTAATTGCCAAGGATTGGCCCAACCATCCAGCTGGTAGCCTGGAGTGTGGCCGGGCTCACTCCAGAGAGATATGCTTTATGATCTGCATGCATGAGAGGATTCTCTCCGGAAAGGGGCCAAGTTGCCATCAAGAGACTGTGTTGTCAGGTCCTCTCACTTGCATAGGAAAACTCTCCACTTCTAGTTTCAATTTCCCAATAGGACACATAGGCAGCCTTTAAAGCCACATAATAAGTTGGCTCACATAATCTATCAATGCAAAGGACTGGTTTAGAGGCAGAGGCAACTGAATTTTATATCTTGGTTTAATCACTTAATGGCATCATTGTGGACAATCAGTGTTAACCCTCATGGATTTCACCGGCTTGAGAGGGAACCTGATGCCTGGAAACAAAGGAATAAAGGTCAGAAAGAGTCATGTGAGGATAATGTCTGTAGTCTGAATTATTTTCCTCCATTACCATGAACATCATTGCTATAAAGTTTATGGTGGTTTTGATAATAAATTTGATAAGGCTAGAAATAGATCAGATGAAGACTGATCAATTGGTTGGTTGATTGATCAGTTGAGTAATTTCAGCCTTGGCTAATGAGGTTTATGCAAGCCCAACGAATAGAAATGATGCAGTTAATACACAAGCATCCCCATCCTCTCCTAACATCCTCTTAGAGTTACCATGTGTATTAGTTTCCTGTGGCTGCTATAACAAATTTATTCTCTTACAGTTCTGCAGGTCAGGAGTCTTAAAATCAAAGTGTCATCAGGACTGATTCCTTCTGGAAGGTCTAGGTCAGAATCCATTCCTTGCCTTTCTAGCCTCTAAGGGGCACCTGTATTCTTGGATTGTGACCCCTCCCTCCATCTTCAAAGCATGTCACTCCCACCTCAGTTTCCATCACCTTATCTCCTCTTTCTTCACTTTGGTTCTGTCATCACCCTGCCCTCTCTAACTCTGACCTCCTCCCTTCCTATTATAAAGACTCTTGTGATTACACTAGGCCCACCCAGATATTCCAGGATAATCTCCCCACCTCAAGATTCTTAATCATACTTGCAGAGTCTGCCTTGCCATGTAATGGAGCATATCCACAGGTTTTTGGGATTAGGGTGTGAACCTCTTTGGGGCGGGATGGGGGACATTGTTCTGTCTACCACATCATCCTTAGGTGTGGAAATATTGGCATAACTCTTTTGTCATGAGTATGAATCTCCTTTAAAAGGGAAATTAGTGTGGAAAGTATCTGCCACTGGAGACCTGGAGATGTGAATTGTGGCTGTGGCCCCACCTCTAACTTTGTCACCTGAAATCATTTAATCTCCCTGCATTTTAGCTTCTTCAACCATAAAATGAAAGTGTAGATGATGCCTAAGATGTCTCTCTAAGTCTAAAATTCTAGCTTTTTCTTACATAAATGGCCTCATATTAGTTTGGTAAGACTATGGTAACAAAGTGCCACAAACTGAATGACTTGAAACAACAGAAATTGACTCTGTCATAGTTCTAGAGGCTACAAGTCCAAAATCAAGGTATCAGCAGGGTCATGCTCCCTCTGAAGGCTCTAGGAGAGAATCCACCCTTGCTTCTTCCGAGGTTCAGCTTATTGCCAGCAATCCTTGACATTCTTTTGCTTGTAGACACATTACTCCAATCTCTGCCTCTGTCATCACATGGCCTTCTTTATGTCTCTGTTTCTATATCTCTTCTCTTCTTATAAGGACACCAATCCTATCAAATTTAGTCCACACTCTCATCTTAACTGATTCCACTTCTACAATAACCCTATTTTCAGATCAGGTCATCTTCTGAAGTTCTGGGAAGGATGTGAATTTGGGGGCACACTATTCAACCCAGTAAAACCCAGATTCCTACAGATAGGAATACCCTTCACAATTTAAGAGAAGGAAAAGAATTAGAAATGAAGAGATAGACCTTAATGATTTTCTCCTAAGCCTGCCCTGATTACTTTTTAATTATCGGTCCGTTTTTGTAGATACAGATATGAAGAAGCATCACAGAGCAGGTAAACTCCAAGTATTTGGTGATGTTTGGTTATAGCGTTATGACTGGCTCATGCTGCCTGTGTGATGCTAGAACACAGCACGACCATGACATAAGCAGATTTGCAATCCTGCATAAATGAGGGAGGAAGAGGCTCTTCATTGATTCAGAATCACACTCTATTTAGAGCCAGAACTTATTTAGACTTTACGTGAAGAACCAGAATGTATGTGAGCAATCAATCACCTTTTTCAGTATCCTATCTACAGAGGAGTTGCTGATAGAAGTCACTTACAGCAGGGGTCCCCAATCCCCAGGCCACTGACCATACCTGTCTGTGGCCTGTTAGGAAAGGGCTGCACAGCAGGAGGTGAGTGGTGTGAGGCTTCATTTGTATTTGCAGCTGCTCCTCAGCACTAGCATCACTGCCTCAGCTCCACCTCAGATCATCAGGCAATAGATTTTCATAGGGGCACTGGTCCCTTATGCCAAAAGGGTTGGGGACCACTGACTTACAGAACATTTGACTAGAGAATGTGCCTGAAAATATCAGTCCTGTGCTTAGAGTGGTATAGACTGGCCTTCTGCTCCCTAAAATGCCAGGAACTCATGTCTTCAAGGGCATCAGGCAAAGACACAGAGTAAAGGGCCTCAGATCACAAATATGGAAAATCATTTTATATTTCACAGAGCATGTAGAAGCTTCCTTGGAAAAGCTGGTCTTCAAATTTCTATTTTTGAACCAGAGGGCAGGCCAGCAGGGAGCTGACCTGTCTGGGGCTTGGCGGTTGTGTTTTCAGCTGAGGAAAGTGATCCCGGACCTCTCCATCCTTGCAAAGCCAGCTGGAAGCCCTGGGCCCCAGCCCCTCCAGCCCCACACACATGCCACGCACCTGGACCACCACTCTACCTGTTTACAAATTACCTCCATTTTCTGCTTGGTTCAGCAGCAACTGTTTACCCTCCCCCGTGATGTAATTAGGCCTTCAGAGTTCACGTGTACCTATTATGAGCTCTCCTGTGTTTTGTCTTGGTGCTTTGTTTCTGTAGCAGTAATCATATATATATATATTAAAATTTGGTATCAATTGTTTGGCTAAATTATGCACAGTGGGCCATCCTAACCTGCCATTAACATAACGTATGCTAAACAACGTGTTGAGTTTTTTTCTTTCCTTTTTCTGATAATTATACTCTAAAGCATCAGTTGCTTATTCGAGTAAATTAAACTTTGAGTTTTTCTCATTTCTTCAAACTTTCAAATTGTCTTGGCTGCCACAGATGCAGATCAAGCACTCCTTCTGCCGCCGGTGGAGGAGTTTTGCTATCTTCTTTCTGAGAACTGCAAGATCCGCTGAGTGGTCACCAGCATTTCAGCTGTCCTGTTTCTGGGCTGAGCTGCACTTTGGCACATTGCCCCACTGCCTCTAAGTCAAGCGGCCCTGGCTATGGTGTAGAGATGGGACTTAAACACAGGTGTCTGCCAGCATCTAATTCATCCACTCCCTGGACAAAAATGCATTGAGCAACCATGAGGTGGCAGGTGTTGTTTTAGCAGCAGGAGATAGAAAAGTGACCAAATCAGACAAGATCTCTGTCCTTTATCAGTTTATAATCTAATCTAATGCGCAGGTCAGCAAACTGTCTCTGTAAAGAACTGGCTAGATATTTTAGACTTTGTGGACCATACAGTTTCTGTACTAACTACTGAACACCACCACTGTAGACTAATAACAATATAATACATAAACAAATAAGCGTGGCTGCGTGCCAAAAAACTTTATAAAAAGAAGTGGCTGGCCAGATTTTGCCAGCCCTTAGTCTGGCATGTTGAGGCAAAGAATTTATATGAATAATTCCATTTTGAAAGCCAAAGGATGATTTTAGACTGCAACAATTGATACGAAGGAAGTAAGCATAGTGATATGAGCATCACTTGCCAACTTTTTCACACCAGGATACACACAGAAAATTTGTTCGGCGCAGCTAAGTTAAATGGATGAGGCTGCTCAGAGCTGGCACCTGGAAGATCTAACACCCTGAGGGGAATCGATATCATGGCATGTCGGCAACCCATTTGCAGCACACCTGGGATGTTCAATAGAGTGTGACCAGGAGGCCAAGTTTAGATGCTGTCATTGTGGGGGTTCTCTTGGATTACATCTGAGTTGAAATATGAATAATGACCAGTGGCCAGCCATGGGAAAGAGAGGAGAGTATTATGAGTGTTCCATTAAGGGAGAACTATGTGAGCAAAGACTTCAGGACATGAAAAAGCATGTCAGGTTTGGAACTGAAGGGAAGCCAGTATATTTGGAAAGACTACAGAGCACATTGGAGCTGAGGAATAAAAAGATGTGAAACAGATCCTTTGAGCTTAAAAATGAATTGTCGGCCACTGTTGTGGCTGCTATTGCTGCATAACAAAGCATTCCCTGACCCAGTGGCTTACAACAATGAACGCTTATTTCCCGCATGTTTTGGGGGCTCAGCTAGGCTTGGCTGCACTGTTCCGATGGTCTCATTGGCCCTGGCGGGGGCTCCTCCTGTGTTTGTGGGTTTAGTGTTTTGCTTATGCATCCTTGTGTAATCTAGGACTTCTTCCCCAGGCTGGATATGGACGGGGTACCTTACTTGGGGTGATTCTCCTCTTTATGTCTCTCATCCTTCTGGGACCAGCAGAGCTAAACTGGGTGTGAATTTCTTATGGCTATGGCAGAAGCACAAGAAAGTAAGTCAAAATACATGAAGTCTCATGAAGTGCAGACTCACACCAAGTGTATCTATCCTTTCTACCACATTCCATTGCCCGTAACAAGTCATGCAGCTGAACTCAGAGAGGGAGGTCACTGCATACTTACACAGCAAAGGGCAGGGATTCAGGGAGGATGAAAGAGGGTATCCCAGCAAGACTTTGCTTGTATTTGAGTTGGATAAGAGGCTGCTGAAGACTTTTAAGAACAGGAGTGATGTGATTTGATTTATAATGGAAAATATATATATGTATATATATTTCTAGCACAATAAATCTAGCAAAATAAATGGGAGAGAACAGATTGGGTGAGAAGGGAAAGTAAGGGGGGATGTGGGGAGATCACGGTGGGCTGAACCTGTCGAAGGACCAGAGCCTCTCTCTGGTACTGTCTTTAGGACATACAGCATGAATGGTTAAACTTCTCACCCTGGGCTTTGCCAGGTGAGCTGACAGTTATCACCTACATTCATCTATATATAAGTTTCATTAAAAGCAAAGCAGTTGAGGAAAAATTGGAAATTACAGCTCAGATTAGCAGCCTTGTTTGCTCCTCATGAACACAGGACACTCACCCAAATCACACATCATGGCCCTTTTCCCATTATCACTAATAGCAGCACTATTCCCAAGGAAGCTGTGGCCATTATATTTATCATCACAACAATAAGATACAGAGGTGTGTGTTTCAGCCCTGCTCCTCGAGTTGTTGCATGCTAATCAGTTAATATATGTGTGTCTTGAAGTTTCAACCTGTTGTGAGAAAAACTTGTCTTTAGAGGAATAAGTGTTAGCTTACTACGGGAATTGAAGATTTTCTTGGATACAGATTCACCAAAGATTTCTGTAGTATGTATGAAAGACTGTAATAACACCTAAGTGCATAATGTCTTAAATACACTGCAGGTTTGTTTTTCATTAACATAAAATCTAAAACTGATCAGCAAGATACCCTCCACCAAGTTGTGATTCAGGGACCCAGGCTCCTTTCATTCTGTGGCTTCATGATGATCAAGAAAGACTTTTGGAAGGTTGCCACAGTATTCAATGCAGGAGAAACATATGAAATATCGTGCTTGTCAGCCTCTTTAGCACCAGCCTTGAAGTGGCATAAGTTACTTCCTCTTCGTGTTTCATTGGCTACAACTCAATCACATGCTTATACCAAACTGCAAGGGAGGTTGGGAAATGTAGTTTGCTGTATACCTTGGAAGGAGAGAAAACAGGATGAATGAACAACTGGCCAGTCTTTGCCACAGATTTTTTTAATGCCATCCTCTTATTCCAGCAATTGAATGATTTGTACTGAGTTTCACTTCTCTACAGGGGATAACAAAAGTTTCTATTTATTGAGTGCTTTTCATGAGCTAGGTGCTACATGTATATTATCTCATTTAAATCTCCAATAAGCTGTAAAAAGTGTACTACTGTCTTATTGTAGTTTCACAGATGAGGAAATACAGATTTCAAGAGATTGAGTTTCTTTTACAATCTTTTAAATGGCTAAGATATTAGTATCTACCTCACAAGTTAGTCCTAAGTAGCTACATCTGTCAGGACAGGCTACATTTGCTGAAGCAACCAATAACCCTCAAATCTCAAGACATAAAAACCACAAAGTTTTATTTCTTGCTCATGCTCTATGTCCATTGGGAGTCAGCCTTTTTAATCGAGAATTTAGGCTGATAAAGGAGTTACTTTCTGAAATGTTGCTGGTTTCTCTGGCAGAGGAAAAAGAACATAACAAAGCATATGCTGGTCCTTAAAGCATCTGTCTGAAAGAAACACTTCCAATCACATTTTATTAGCCACGGGGAATTGGATGGCCACACTTCACATCAAGTTAGCAGGAAATGAACTCCTACCACACCATACCTAGAAATAAAGCTGGCATACTGGAACATATTCTGATGACAACCAGTCCATCCCAGGAATCCAAGGGAAGCACTTAGCATAAAGCTGGAAATACAGGAAGTTTCTAAATATTATGATTTCCATGTGATTGCTTAAGAACGAATGGCAGGAAGAGAATTACTAATATAACTGGAATTGATCTGAAATCTACATAGTCGATCCAGGGAGAGATTCAGAGAGACCCAGGGAGTATTTTGATGTTTTAGGGGGTGAAGGAGGTGGTGGAAGTGGGTGGTGACTCAATGCTCTCGGTTATGATGGTCCATGAAAAGAGGATGAAAACTCTTGATTATGTTCTCTACAATATAAGAAAAAATAAAAAACATAAACTCAAAGCTTTTATGAAGAAGCAACTGAATTGCTTTTCTGTTTTATCTACAGCAACTAGATTGGGAGGCCAGAGTGTGTTTTATTATTGCACACATACGAAATTACAGTCTTTAGTTTCCTTCCTACATAAATTTATGTTTAGATTTAATTTCTACCAATTAGAACCCAAATGAAGCCATTCTAATGTGATTTGTACGTCACGGAAACGTGGCCCTACTCCTCAATGCAGACAGAAAAAAATAATATCGAAGTGAATTTTAAATACCTAAAGTTGTGTTAGTCTGTGAACGAATATCCAATTCAATTTGTAGGAAACTTTAGATTAATTAGGTTTATAATTTGCACAGTAAGGTAATGTAAATGTGTTGCTACTGCTTGACTTTTTGCTTAATCCTCTGAGTGGATATTTAATCTTTTTAATATTAGAATTAAAGCAACTTGGAAGATATGAATATTAATCTAATTATATTCCGATCACTTTAATTTCTTTAATGTTTTAAATAACAAAACAACCTTACAAATTGGTTTAGGTCGGAGAAGCCTTTTAGAGGATTTTGCATCTCATCAGTAAGTTTAATTTAGAGGATGCAGGCTTGGGAAGCACCACCTAAACTTTACAGTTATGCAAATGGACCTTGAATCCTGGAGCCCTGTGATCTGACTTGCAGAGTGTACTTCAGAAATTTGCAGCTTCTACTTAGGAAGGAGGAGTTTGCCAGCATGAAAACCTAAGTAAGCAAGCAGCTTTATGGCACTCCAGCCATAGAAAGTGAGAGTTTTCGAAGAATCAATGATAACTTAGAGCTAAAAGAATTTTTTCTCTTTTTCGGCTCTTACTATCTTACGGAGGGGAAAGAAATCAGAGCAGGACGTGAACAGTGCCTGCAAATTTTATTACCTCATTATAATTGATACCTGCTTTCTAAGCCAATAAAAGAAGCTATATCTGGCACTAGCTGTATAAAATCTTTAATGTTCTAGGCTGTCAATGTTAGCTGTGGTTAGGCTGACATAATTATGAGCTGCATATACCAATAGATAGCTCTTTACCCACAAAAGCATGCTGCAACGAGGAATCTTTCAGAGATAATAAAAGGATTCATCAAGTGTCTATATGATAGCTCCTTAAATCGCTATTGTCTTAGGACTGCAAGACATATCCTCTGGCTATCTCAGTTTCTCATCTTTCTTATTTGGCATTTCAGGCTCTGTACAGAATATTTACTTGCTTCCTAAAGGAAGAGGAAAAGTTGTGGGGAGAGGGGGTATTTGTATTTCAAGATGACAATAAGGGGAAGCTTTTCCGAAGGGCTGTCACTGGAATTTCAGGTTTGATAAACAGAATACGTTATTTTCTGGAGCTAATTACAGATTTTAAACAGATGATGGAAGAATTTATGTTATAAAATACAGTAGTAAGTTCTAGAATGAGATACAGTTTCAATAATATCAAGTGAATTTTCTATATTTTGAGAGTTTATGGGTAAGATGTTTCCACTTAGCTATAGGCTGATAAAATTTGGAAAACAGCTTTTCCATGGAATTTATGTATTTCATCAGAAATCTAGAATCAAATAGATGGCCAACATTAGCCAATGAATATGAAGCTAACTAATTAGTATAAGATATATGAGGTAGAAGGAAAAAAAATCTCTTCTCAGATGTGCACCATTTAGCTGAATAAAGCAACAATAACAAAGCATCTATTTTTTCTTGTTGTTGTTGTTGTTATTTTGGTTGATATTGTTCCTTCAGCCATCCTTTCTGATAAACAGTGTAATTAGTTGAAATAACATTGTGGTAAAGACCAACATAAATTTTTTGCTATTTTTTCCACTGAAAGGTAGAGTTGAATTTCTCTTCCCCTGGTTCTAGGCTGCACTCAGTGGCTTGACCAAAAGAATATGACAAAAATGATACTCTTAAACTTCCAAGGCTGTCATAATGAGCCTTACAGCTTCCGACCAGGTATCCTGGAGTACTTGCTCTCGGAGCTCTGAGCCACCACATAAGAAGACTGATTACCTGAAGGCTACCGTGTTGATGGAAGCCCAGTCTAACCATGTGGAGAGCCCTGAGATGCTTGGCCAGCCTCCATCCACTGGGATTCATTCCCCACATATGGGCAGCAGAGATGACTTACTTTCCCGCACCCCAAGGCCATGTCAAACTTCAGATTCACGGACAAAATAAACACAATTGACATTGTTTGAGGACACTATGTTTTGGGGTTGTTTCTTACAGAACAATAGATAGCCAGAGCAAACACCCAAGGCCAAGTTGCTATGGATAGTGACTTTAATCTTTTGATATGGCCTATGGAATTCGTCTCTTTATTTTATGGTACTACTGAGTATCTGTAGCAAACCAAAAATTTCTCCTTTCCTGAAACTCAGGGTGAGTCTAACTCCTCAGGCTCATTAGTGTTGAGGACTAAGCTTTCCTCTCTATATTCTTTAGAGTTTCTTCACAGGTTTCCATTTGAGAGCTGGGATTAAAAGAGAGAAGTCTCTCTGATGTAAATTTCTTATAAATATTTGAGCCCCATTTTGGTAATTCTTCCATTCTCTGATCTTTTGCCTAATCTTCTATTAAGCAAGTATTTTCCATGAAATAGAAGGCTTTAATAGTAGAATTACTAATTTTAATAGCATAGCTTAGCACAGCTCAGCTTGTTGGGAAAAAAAAAAAAAAAACACTATCCCCATTAACTTATCATCTTGTAAAATCACCTTTCAGCACCTACCCATCTTTTTACCAGTTTTCCTTTCTTCAGTCTTATAGTGCTGAATAATGGGACTCTCACTAGACCAAGAAAATCAGGATTTTTTTCCATGAAAAGTTATCCCAGATTTTAAAACTTGGGAGTGGGAAATAGGATCTCTAAAGAAAAGTGAATAGTCTTTAAAATGGTCACATTCATCAAAGAATGTTTGTAACACAGGTAGGATCCACTTGGACTTATGCACAGAATAGTGTCATAAGTGAAATTTGTATCCTGTTTCATGGCTTAAGGGTAGGTTTCTTTCATTTGGGGTAGGAGATGACATGTGATAAATGTCTTATATGCTTATTTAATTAACTTTAGAACAGGGTTTCTCAGCCTAGGCTTTGCTGACTTTGGGGGCTGGATAATTCCTGGTGATGGAGGCTGTCCTGTGTGGTCCAGGATATTGAGCAACATCCCTGGCCCCTACCCACTGGATGCCAGTAACAACCACTCCTCCAGTTGTGACAACCCAAAATGACATTACCAAATCCCTTTCCCTTTACTGTCTTGGCTGTAGTAACTCTTCCCTACCCCTACCTCTTTGACTCAACAGATCTCTCTAAGTTTATATGACCATAATTATGGGGGAATTGAACTTTATTTTCCTTAAAGAAAAAATATCTACTTCCTCCAACATGCCATATGAATAGTTTAAAGCTAATGACCACCTTTCAAACAGACTGGGTACTTTTCCAGCCTAAAAAAGTGGCACTAAAATTCAGGAAAGCATAGTAGCATGTCTATAGAGACCCAATGTTGATTGTCTATCACTGTTGAAAATATTCATTATCAATATCATCGTTGAACATTACAAATATAAAGGAGAAATATGAAGGATTGTAGAAAACACCAGAAGTGATTTTTGCAGCCATGGGACTGAATCGAAGAGCTTAACCCACTAATCCGTTATGGCTGCTCAGGGAGTGCTGGAGCGGGTTCTCTAACAGGCTGAGAGTGCTTTAGAGGATAGTGTGAAGCCACATTATAGTTCTCTTCTTAATGGTGGAGGCAAGAATTGCCAGGGTTTCTTTCAGAGTACATGGCCAGTCTTCCAATGACATACTTATGTTTATGCCAACTGGCTCACCCCAGCATGGGGGCATGAATTGGAGTGGAAATCAATGGAGTAACATTTGGATACAATTGCCCCAAATTATCAGAGAGAAAAGAAGACCACTGTAATTCACCAGCCATAGCATTTTTACCAAGTGTTTTTGCTAAGCATAAGTTAAGTGTGATATATTCAATTCTTGGGCTTCTTCTTGTCAGAATTTTTCTATAAATTCCATCATGACTGCTGTTGTGTTTTCTGCGGCTGAGCTGAGCTGTATTTGGGGATCGGATCCACATGAACTCCTCATTTCCTTCAGGTTGGTGGTGACCCTTTAGGGACACAAGTGAAAGAAAGTCCTTTGATCCTTGAAAAACAAATTGGCTTTTTCCTCAAGTTTCTGCTCAATGGGAACCAGAGGAACCCGCCTGCTGAAGTGTTACAGGCTAATCCATGGTTTACATTTCCGCAGAGCTCAGACTTGGTGAGGCAGGAGACCCTGTGGTCGAGAACTTGGAGTCCACGTCAGAAAACCTGGCTGTGAATACCAGCTCTGCCCCATCCCAGCTTGGCGGTTTTCCCCAGGCCACTAGGTGCTGCACCTGTTTTCTCATCGAATTCTTTCTGTGTCTGTAATATGGCATGGATATCTCTCTGTGCGATTAGAAATACAGATACATCACCATTATAAAGGGACAGATCATTTAAATTGTATTTTGCCTCTGCCCCCTATCTGACTCTTACTCATTTTTGTGTTGCTATTCACATAGTGATCGCAAATCTCACTCTGCAGAAAATGATTTTTGAAAACATTTCTTTTCCACACTGATCTGTGAGCTTAGTTTGGGTAGGAAACAGACCTCATTAATTTTTTTATCCTTCTTCTTCACTTGGTGCAGTTCCAGGGTAGAGTAAGTGCCTAAATAGGTGAGCAGTTGTAAATGCTGCCTTCTCTACAAGCTGTGTGACCCTCGGGCAACTTACCTCACATCTGTAAGCCTCTATTTCTTCCATGTAAAATGGCAGAAAAAAGAATGCTGGTTCCCAGAATCACTGTGAGTTTAAAACAAGTTGCCCTTAGTA